>PVJH01000027.1:54640-136230 GCA_004026705.1 Nesogale talazaci | reverse complement strand
ATTTAACTTGAAAACTTCAGTACAAGTGATCATTAGCTACTTAGAAGAAAGAGCATTCTTAGAATAGTTAATGTGATCAGTGTGTTTGAAAAAGAAATGAGTTATCATTAGTGAGAATCATGCTATGAGTTCAGGCCAGAGTTACTTACGCATCAATAGGGATTGTGTGGGGTTCTCCAAACAAAATTGGAATTGCTTTCCACCCACCCTCAAATGAGATGGGGAACAATGAGATATTTTAACAGAGCAAAATATAATTCCATTTTAAAAAGCCTTCTGGATGGTCGGAGGAGATGAGAGGGTGCTAGAGTGGAGGCAGACAAACTGTAATTTAGTGGCGTGCACTAATTTGTTGGTACGGAAGGGATGTTTCTGGCTCGAATGAAACAAAGGTGTATTTTAAAGTGTTTTTTTGCCAGGTAGAACTATTAAAACATGCTGTGAGCTTGAAGAAAAAAAAGAATCAATAAAGATGCCTATATTTGTAGCTTCAGCAACTGGGTGGTGGGGGAGGGGGAGGCTGAAGCTGAGGTAGATGCAAGAGATGCAAGTAAAACCCGCTGCCATTGAGTTGGAGCACACTCAGACCCTTCAGGACAAAGTGGGACTGCTTGATAAGCCGTTCAAATCCAGCAGCAGCTCTCCAGGAGGAAGGCTGGGCCTCCCACTCCCACCAGAGGGCAGTGATGCCCCCCGACCCAAAAAAAAAAAAAGAGTTCCAAAACTAAAAAAAAGAAAATTTAAAAAAAAGAATATTTCCAAGCCTAATTTGTTATAGAAGCCTTAGCTATCTCCTGTGAAGCAGCTGGCTTCATAGCAGGTAAATGCTTAAAACACCACACCATCAGGGCACCTTACTGCTAATTTCTAATAAATAAGCTAACCTATTAAAAATGTTTTTCCCATTAGTAAATTTGATATAGGTCGGTAAACAAAATCAACACCCATAGGTTGGAATTTTCTTCCTATTCTTTTTTACCCCTTTCTCTTAATTTACTTGTCTGATGGAATAGTTCAGTAGCACAAAGGCCATGGGCATTGAGAAAGTCATCACGGTGCAGAAGGCATAATGATGACCTTTTATCATCCGTACTTTGAATGAAAGAATCTCCTGTGCAAGACTTTTCTGTTACATCTCATTTTCTCTTGATCCTTAGTGACTCCTAGAGACTTTATTTATGGTTTACATCCTCCCTATTTAAAATAAAAGCACCATTTTGTTATTAATAATTTTAATAATAATAATTTTATTGGGGAGGTTTTTACAAATCTCATAACAGTCCATCATTCAGTTGTATTAAGTACATGTGCACATATGTTGCCATCAACATTTCTAAAACATTTTCTTTCTACTTGAACCCTTGGTATCAGCTCCTCTTTTTTTTCCCCTCCCTTCACTCCCCTTGTGAATCCTCAATCAATTGTATATTATTATTATTATTATTATTATTATTTTGTGTCTTGTGTTGTCCATTATCTCCCTTCACCCACAATTTTGTTATTTTTTCCCTTTAAATAGGTCTGTGCTATAAATTGAACCTTGTGATCGGTTCCTCCTTTTTCCCTCTCCCATCCCCCTACCTTCATGTTATCACTCCTCCCAGTACTGTCCTTGAGGTTTTTAATCTGTCCTGGATTCCATGTGTTGAGTGCTCTTCCCTGTACCAATGTGTGTATTTGATCTAGCCAGATTTGTTAGATAGAACTGGGTCATGATAGTGGGGGCTGGAGGGAGAGAAGCATTCAGGAACTATTGGAATCATGCATTTCCTTTATGCTATACTGCACTCTGGTTGAAATGTCTCTTCCTTGCAACTCTTATGTGGGGGGGATGTCCAATTGTCTGTAAATGGGCTTTGGGTCTCCACTCCATCCCTCCTCCTTCACATCTATATGATTGTTTGTTTTGAATCTTTTGACACCTGATCCCATCGTTGCCTCATAATCACAAAGGCTTTTGTGCTTCTTCCTTGTAGGCTTATTTGCTTCCCTGGTAGATGGCTGCTTGTTTAACTTCAGGCCTTTAAGACTCCAGAAATTATTACTTTTTGATAGCCCAGCACTATCTGCTTTCTTTACCACATTTGCTTATGTACCCATCTTGTCTGGAACATAAGTATCAAAGAGAAAATCACCTTTTTAATTGGCACAATATAAATAAAGGTCAGTCAGAAATTATGTATCAGATCAAGGGCATGAGTTAATCACTATAGATGAGGTTAATTTTAACTAATTTTACACATTCTCATGTGTAAATCAAAAACTAAGACAGTAGATTTTTTTTTAGAGTTTTTCTTAGGAAAAATTAATGTTCAATTTCATTTTTCCAGACTTGTTTTATAATAAGAATATTTTTCAAATAGAAGCAAAATTTTGTATAAAAACACTTTGTTTTATGATGTTTTGTTTGTGCTTGTGTTGATATATTTTTTTAATATAGTACCTGACAATAGTAAGTGATAAGTAAATTTAGCTGGTAATATTTTGTTCTGTTGTGCATAGAGACCCCATGGGATGAAACCAACTTGATAGCACCCAACAAAAAATAAATTTAGCTCTCTAATCTTTATTGTATTTCATTCAATTCTACTTTCCCCTATGACTGTCATCCTTGTAGGAAATAACTCCAAAAGCCTAAAAATTTCTTTTCAAAGAATGTGTTAATTTTATGTATCATATAAAAGATATATAGTAAACATTTACAAAGGCTTTTTGTGTATCTTTATAACAATCCTATCAAAGTAGAAGTGGTGTGGCCCTTTCTGTTTTCCCCCCAAACAAGAAATCTAGGATCTAAAGCTGTGCTTCTCAACCTGTGGGTCGCAACCCTTTTGGGGGTCAAATGACTTTTTCACAGGGGTTGCTTAAGGTCATCGGAAATCACATATTTCCAATGATCTTAGGTACCAAGACTCTATTTGTTTCTAGGCAGGTCCACCCACATGCACATACGTCCACATACAAGGACCCGATGGGAAGACTGTTAATGCATGCTACACCATGCTTCAAGACAAAATTTCATTTATTTATAATTAGAAATAAATATTTTACAATATAGAATGACATTGTTTTGTGATTAATAACTATGCTTTAATTATGTTCAATTTGTAATAATGAAAATACATCCCGCATATCAGATATTTACATTGTAATTCATAATAGTAGCAAAATTAGTTATGAAGTAGCAATAAAAGTAATTATATGGTTGGGAGTCACCACAACATGAGGAACTCTATTGAAGGGTCAGGGCATTAGGAAGGTTTGAACCACTGTTCTAGAGAAAATAAGTCAAAAGATTGCCGGATACAAAATATTGGAGTAAGGGTCTCTGGTGACACAGTAAGTGATTAGCTGCTAATTGAAAGGTCTGTGGTTAAATTCCCAAGCCATCGGTAAAGGTTACAACCTTGGAAAACCCAGGTGGGCAGGGTACTCTGCCCCAAAGGGTCACCGGAGTTGTAATCGATTCCTGCTCACTAGCAACAGCTTTGGTTTTACAGGTTTACATGTTGGTGCTAGCAATCAAGTTCAAGTTTGCTGTTTTAGAATCTTTGATATGTAAATAATGTTTTCATGGGGAATTAAAACTGATGATTGGAAACTTTGAAGAAGATATATGGAAGGAAAAAAAGGAAGGTAACATTTTGTTTACATAATATAATTTAATAGTAATTCCTTTATTCATTTCATTACAAATAAGTGGGCACTGTGTGTTAGGCTCTTTGGTTTTATCAGTGAACAAAAGACCAAACTGTTTACAAGAGTTTATATTTCAGCTAAGAACAAAAAAAACAGGAATTATTAAGTCAATTTGTTAGTATATTAGAAAACCATATATTCTGTAGGGCAGGGGTGAGGAACAAACGGCTTCCTAAATCATCAATACCAGTTAACACCACCCACCTCACCAAAGAGAAGCAATTTCGGCTATCACATCAGGGGTGATTAGGTTAATTAAATGTTTGACCAAAAGTAGCTGGTTCATTTCTAAGTTGACAATTTTGTATGGTCCTCAAATGATGTTATAAATATCCAAGTGACTCTTGACAAAGGTTCCACCCCTGCTTAGGGGGAAAAATGTATAAGACAGGTGGGGCCGATTGGCCAAGAGAACAAATAGAACAAGAGCTCTAAAGCTAGATAGAACATGCTGGCATATTTGAGGAGTGATAAAGACAGAGCGTGTGCCATAGGACAGAAGAGTAGAAAGAAGGAAAGAGACTTGAAGGTTGAATTCGGGGAATTAATATAGGGTATTGGGGGTCTTTGTAAGATTTAGACCTTACTCTAAGTAAAATGGGGGAGGCTTTGCAGAGTTTTGAACATTTTAATAAGTCATCCTTGATGTATTGCAAGTTGATTGTAAAAGGCAATGTAGAGGGCTGAGCCCCGGTGGCGTAGTGGTTGTGCGCGGGACTGCGGCCCACTGGGACGGAGGTTCAGTTCCAGCAGTGGGGCTGGGTTTCCTACTCCCACCGCCGGAGAGCAATGATGCCCAAATTAAAAAAAAAAAAAGGCAATGTAGAAACAGAATGACCTCTATTAGGTTATTGCAGTAATCTAGGAGAAAGACAATCAGAGATCAAATGGGTGGTTATAGAAATGGTAAGAAAGGTTGCATTCTAGGTATATTTTGAAGAGGCTGACAGTAGCATTTGGTGACAGTTTGGAGGGGAAATATGGAAGACAGGGAAGAACAAGGATACTCTCAAAATTTCTTAATGTGAACATCTGGAAGATGGAGTTGCCATCAAATGATATCGGAAGGTTTGTGCCATAAGAGTCAGTTTACAGGTATGACCAGGTATTCAGTTTTGGATATGATACATTTGAGGTGTCATTTACAAGTGAAGCTACTTAGACTTTAGTGATGAGGTCTGGGCTAGCGATATAAATTTGGAATGTATTGATTAGAGAAGAGCTCTAACGCAGTCCAATGTATTTGTTTTCAGTCATTTTATTGGGGGTTCATACAACTCTTATCACGGTCAGCGTTATCTATATTGTATGCAGACCACATTTGTACATTTGTTGTCATCAGCATTTTTGTAAAAGCAATTCAATGTTGAGAGGTGGAAGAGAGATGAAATCTTCAAAGAGAGCGAGAAAGAGACAAGTGGTGAGGTGGAGCATAAGCATAGACAATATGACCTGGGAACTCAAGGGAAGAAAGTAAGCCACAAAGGATGACAGAATCAACTGTTAAGATTGTGCTGGATAGATAGGGGGTGAACATTAGACAATGACAATTGACAATGCAGTCATATTTAGCTATGTGAACACCCTTGGTTATGATAGGGTTTTTAGTGGGACATGGAAATGACCTGGTTAGCATTATTTACATGTCTTTTAAATGGGATACTTTTCTGAGTTTACACTATCTTCTTTGTCATGTTCAGGTGTGACGTCCTATTGGTGGTATGTCTGACAGTGGATCACAACTTGGCTCAATGGGTAGCCTGACCATGAAATCACAACTTCAGATCACTGGTAAGTCTTAGAGAAGACCCACTACTGTAATTAATTTTGCCATTTCTAAGTTAAAAAAATAATGCTAAGAAAATCTTCGGTATCTATTGCCTATAAGGTCCTGAATTAATATTTCTCTAAATGAATTGATTAACCAAATTTAGCTAAATAAGATAACATTCTTTATTCCCATATTCTTGGATATCTTACAAGTTTTAAAACTGATTTTTTTTTTCTATTGAGGAAAAAGCATTTGCCAATTTAGCAGTTTCTATTAACATTAATTTAAAAAAAAAATTTTTTTTTTTGGCATCACTGCCCTCAGGTGGTGGGAGTAGGTGGCCCAGCCTTTGCTCCTGGGACCTGGAATTGAACCTCCAACCCAGTGGGCCACAGTCCCGCGCACAACCACTACGCCACCAGGGTTCAGCCTTAGCAGTTTCTATATGTATAACTCGGTGATTTTGATTATACAATTTTTCCAATTGTTTAACAGTTCTCTCTCTCCTTTCCTAAGTGTTCCTCCTCCATTAACATGCACTCCCTGCCCCTGAGGTTCCAGTCTAACCTATTAAGTTAGTGGTGTCACTTTGATCCCTTATAGGTAGATGTTAATGAGCACAATGCCCAGGGAAGACATTCTTTTTTTTTTTGTGGGGGCATCACTGCTCTCCAGTGGTGGGAGTAGGAGTTCCAGCCCCACTGCTGGAATTGAACCTCCGTCCCAGTGGGCCGCAGTCCCGCGCACAACCACTACGCCACCCGGGCTCAGCCCGGAAGACATTCTTTACTACTTCGATTGGTTAGTTTTAAGTTAACAAGACACCAGTGAATGTTTTAAGGTTTAAAGTTTACCTCAGGGTGCAGTAATTTTGATCATTCATCCAGTCTACCATAGATCCAGAAAGTCTGGCTTCCATGAAAATTTGAAATTCTGCTTTGTATTTTCTTCATTTTTATCAGAATTCTTTGGTATAATCTTTCATCAAGATATTTAGTTATGGTAGCCATGGCAGATTTATGTGCCCCCCGCCCTATGCTTGCCTGAACAATTGTTTTAAACAATTTTATTGAGATATAATTCACATATCATAAAATTCACCCATTTAAAATAATGATTTTTAGTATATTCATTTGTACAGCATGTACCATAGTCAATCTTTGAGCATTTTCATCATCCACAAAAGAAACCTATACCCAATAGGAGTCATTCTCCATTTCCCCCATTTGCCCTTAGTTCACAACTACTCTGCTGTGTCTGTTCATATGCCTGCTCTAGATATTTTGCATAAGTGAAACCATATAATAGGTGGCCTCTTATGTCTGACTTCTTTAACGTGACATAATATTTTAAAGATTCATGTTATAGACTGAGCCCCAGTGACGCAGTGGTTGTGCAGGACTGCGGCCCACTGGATGGGCAATTCAAATCCAGCAGCAGCTCTCCAGGAGCAAGCCTGGGCCTCCTACTCCCACCAGAGGGCAGTGATGCCACACACACACAAAAAAGATTCATGTTATAGTGTTTGACAATATTTCTATCTTTTTTCCCCCCAGTTATTTTATTGGGGGCTCTTATAGCTCTTATAACATTCAAAACATCATTTGTATCAAGCATGTTTGTACACATATTACCATATTCATTTTGAAATATTTTCCACTTGAGCCCTTGGTATAAGCTCCTCCTCCCCCCTCCCTCCTTTTTTTAATGAATCATTTTACTGGGGGCTCATACAACTCCTATCACGATCATACATACATCAATTGTATGCAGGCCACATTTGCACACTTATTGTCATCATCACTCTCAAAACATCCTCCCCCCCCCAAAAAAAAATCCTCCCTCCACCCAGGGCCCCAGTATCAGCCCCCTGTATTTCCCTTCCTTCTCCCTACTCCCTCATGAACCCTTAGTAATTTACAAATTGTTATTATTTTCATACTGTATATTGTCTAATGTGTCTCTTCACTCACTTCCCTGTTGTCCGTGCCCCAGATATTAGGCTACTTGTAGATCCCTGAAATTGGTTCCCCCTTTCTATTCCACCATCCCTCTACCCTCCTGGTATCACCACTCCTACTACTAGTTTTGAGGGATCATCTATCCTAAATTCCCCATGTTTCCAACTCCAGTGTACATCCCCTGGTCTAGCTGGATTTGTGTGGTAGAATTGTGATCATGATCATGGGTGGGAGGCAGCATTTGAGAACTAGAAGAAAGTTGAATATTTCATTGCTACTACCCTGTAACTTAACTGGCTCTTCTCCTCCCTGCAACCCCCCTGCAAGAGGATGTCGCTTCACCTATTGATGGGCTTTGGGTCCCCAATCTGTACTCCCCATCATTATTAATGATATACTTTTAGTTCTTTGATGCCTGATACCAGATCCCTTCAACACCTCATGATCACTCAGGCTGGTGTGCTTCTTCCATGTGGGCTTTGTTGCTTCTGAGCTGAATGGCCTCTTGTTTACTCAAACTTTTAAGACCTCAGATGCTATATCTTTTGATAGCCAGGCACCATCCAATTTCTTCACCACATTAGCTTATGCACACATTTGATTTCAGCAATCATATCAGGAAAGTAAGCACTCAATGTCATGCTTTTTAGTTCTTGAAGCCTGATACCTAATCCCTTTGACATCTTGTGATCCCACAAGCTGGTGTGCTTCTTCCATGTGGGCTTTGTTGCTTCTGAGCTAGATGGCTGCTTGTTTACTTTCAAGCCTTTAAGACCCCAGATGCTACCTCTTTTGATAGCTGGGCACCATCAGCTTTCTTCACATTTGTTTATGCACACCTTTGTCTTCAGTGATCGTGTCAGAAAGGTGAGCATCTTGGAATGCCAATTTAATAGAACAAAGTGTTCTTGCACCAGGAATTACTTGAGTGGAGGTCCAATGCCCATCTGCTGACCTACTACTAACCCTATAAGTATGTACGTTGGTCTTTTTCCCCATCGTCACTTATAAATATATGCGCCTATGTACATACCTATATTTGAACCTCTATAAATACCCACTATTCCCCAGTTCCTTCCTCTTTTTCCATTTGCTTTCCTATTGTCCCACTGTCATGCTCAGCCTCCATTTGGGTTTCAATATTTTCTATCTCTTAAATTAATCTTGATCAATCCCTATCAGACTTCTCTCACCCACCTTGTCACTGATTTTTGTTTCTTTTTTTTTGGGGGGGGGGCCATCACTGCCCTCCGGTGGTCGTGGGAGCTACCCAACGCTGCTCCTGAGAGCCACTCCTGGATTTGAACCGCCAAGCCCACAGGCCGCAGTCCTGCACTCAACCACTTATACCACCGGGGCTCAGCCCCTTGTCACTGATTTTGTATCAATTGTTATTCCCTTTTCCCTGAGCTTGTCGACATCACCTCCTTTCCCCCACCCCCCCCATGTCCCTTACCCCAGAACCATCAGTCCTGTCGTTTTCGCTTCCAGACTCTTTGTCCAGCCTATCTTGTCGAGATAGACCTGCAGAAGTACAATATGTACAAAAAAAGACTTCCTAAATTGAAGCAACCAAAGAAAATAAAACAATGATAACAACAGGAAAAAAAACCCGCAATGTGCTATACATACATGTAAAAAATAAATAAATAAATAACAATATAAAAACCTGTACAAAGTTCAAGGTCTATTGTTGACCTGTAGGAGTGTCCCCTGGTTAAGTTGGATGGGTACCACACCCTGGCCCCAAAGTATATTCTTGGCACTCCATCTGGAATTCCACGCTCCGTTGCACACTCTTAGTGCTTTGCCATGGTGTCTTGGGTCAGACAGGGTATAATCTTGACCCCATTTCTTCATCCTGACCCTGATAGGCCTTGGGTCAGTGAGGGTAGCTGTATTTCATAGTGGGGACGGCCATGTGATCCTCTGTGCATTAGCTATTCTGAGTGGGAATGTCATACTGAAGGCTCTGTGGGCCAGAATGCACTTCATTCTCTCTTCCTCCCTTTTCATTTGTTCTCATGTGCTCTGGTTGGGCCTATCTTACTCCCCAAGCTTCAGTTTCAGTGCTGACCTCCAAGGCAAACTCCTCTGGTGGAGAGGTGGCTGCCTCTATAGTTGGGATTGGGGATGTGTGCTGTTTCTTTTCAATTGCCAGGTAATATGCCACATATTATTAACTTACAACATTTATTATTTGATGACATTTACATTATTTCAGTTCTGGCTATTTTAAATAATGCTGGTCTATGAATATTTGCATACAAATTTTGTGAGGGATATGCTTTCAGTTCTCTTATGTGTAATTACTGGGTCATGTGGTCTCATACTATAACTATATATGTGCTCATTAACAATTATTGTACTCTAGATAAAAGTTTACACAGCACAATAGTTCTTACAGAAATTGTTTCATGACCTTAATTGTAATCCCTATAGAGTGTTAGCATTCTCCCTATTTCTTCCCTGGGTTCCCTGCTTCTGTTCATTTGGTTTCTTGTTCTTCCGTACCTGCTCATCTTTTGTTTTGGACAAATATTGCCTCTTTGGTCTTGTGTAGTTGATTGTTCAAGTGAGTACATTCTTTCCCCCCGCCCCCACCCCCCCACATCACTGCCACATGGTGGGAGCAGGAGGCCCAGCCTTGCTCCTGGAGAGCTGCTGCTGGTTTTGAACCGTCAACCCTGTGGGCCATAGTCCCGCACATAACCACTACACCACCAGGGCTCAGCCCTAAACCTGATACTTAAAAGTAAAATTGTTTAACATTTTTTACCTATTCTACCTTGAGACCATGTTAGACAGAATTTAGGGCCAAAAGTTAAATATAAATAATTCATACTGTCATTGTTTAGAAATTTGGCTGCAAGTTTCCACTTTACCAAATTCTTTACAAGCATATCACAAGAAAGGCAGCTTTTCTTTTCTTTTTAGAGCTTCTACTAGTATTCAAGTAATATTCTCCATGATAGAAATTAAACTTGCTTAAAGAAATGACATCTTACAATAGCTTGCTGAAATTTGAGCTGCATAAGGATGGTCTTCTGTGTTAATCTTACAGATGGATCAAAGTAACTTACTGAAGAGTAGCACCTTTCGGAATTCCTGTTGGCATTGAAATTATAACTTTCTTGGATATTAAAAATACCTTAATTGACCCGTGGTTGGGAAATTGAGGTTTTTTAAGTAGTTTTATTGACATATAGTTCACATATCATACAATTTAATAGTTTGATCATATTAAAAATTGTATAGTTATCACCACAATTAATTCTAGAACATTTTCTTCTATTAGAAGGGAAATTTAACTCACATTGGTATTTATCAGAGAGGCACAAAAAATTTAGCAGCAATTCATAAACATGGTGGCTTTTAAGAGTTTGTGAAAATAGAGAAGGAAAAGATAATGGCAGTTTTTGATCCCCTTTCATATATGCAGTAGAAAATAAATAACATATAGATAATATAGAGGATCCTGTCATTTCATTAAGAAAATAGAAACTGAGAAAAAAGAGGGATAGCAAGGTCAGTTAGCATAATATAGTTCACCAAGACAGTACTCTGTATCTGACTTTGGTGAATAATGGATGAATGGGACCACAAAAGTTGCAACCATCTAATTGCAACTGTTGATCTTTCTCTGGAAAGAATAATGAAAATCAAAAGACATGTGCACACATTTAGTTCAATGGACTACTAGAACGTGGGAACATCAGTCTCCCTGACATGAGACCAGAAGAATTAGGTGGTGCCTAGCTACAACTATGAGCTAATGGAATGAAATGAATTACGTCAGATGGTTCTGGATAGCATGGGCGAAAAAAAGGTGGAAGTATTTTTCAAAGTAGGCATATTCAAGTAGGAACCAAGCCTTTCTCTGATAAATAAGTTCAGTGAAATGTTGTATTACAAAAGCTAGACAGAATTTTTTTTTTTTAATTTTTATGTGTCATCACTGCCCTGGTGGGAGTAGGAAACCCAGCCTTGCCCAGCCTCCTGGAGAGCTGCTGCTGGATTTGAACTGTGAACCCTGTGGACCACAGTCCCACACACAACCACTAGGCCACCAGGGCTCAGCCAGAAATTTTTTTTTAAGTTCAAATCTCTAAGTTTAGATTGCACAGAACTTTGTTTTGTTTGTTTTTTGATCATTTTATTGGGGGCTCGTATAACTTCTTATCACAATCGAGATATATATATATATATATATATATATATATATACATATACACACATACGTACACATACACACTCATTGCGTCAAGCAAATGTGTACATTTGTTGTCCTCATCATTCTCAAAACATTTGCTTTCTACTTGAGCCGTTGGTAGCAGCTCCTCATTTTTTTCCCTCCCTCCGTTCACCCCTCATGAACCCTTGGCAATTTATAAATTATTATTGTGTCATATCTTATACTGCCCAATGTCTCCCTTCACCCATTTTTCTGTTTTCTATCCCTTTGGGAGGAGATTATATATAGCTCCTTGTAACCTGTTCCCACCTTCCCTCCACCCTCCCAGTATGTATGGCCATTCTCATCACTGATCCAAGGAATCATCTGTCCTGGATTCTGTGTTTCCAGTTCCTCTCTGTACCAGTGCACATCCTCTGGTCTAGCCAGATTTGTAAGGTAGAATTGGGATCATGAGAGTGGGTGGTTGGGGAGCATTTAAGAACTAGAAGAGGACTGAGCCCTGGTGGCGTAGTGGTTGTGTGCGGGACTGCGGCCCACAGGGTTAGCAGTTCAAATCCAGCAGCAGCTCTCCAGGAGCAAGGCTGGGCCTCCTACTCCCACCGGGTGGCAGTGATGCCACAAAACAAAAAAGAAGAACTAGAGGAAAGTTGGGTGTTTCAGTGATGCTGCTCTGTGCCCTGACTGGCTTGTCTCCTCCCCACGACCCCACTACAAAGGGTTGCTCAGTTGCCTAAAGATGAGCCCTGGGTCCCTCAATCTGCACTCCCCCTCATTCACAATGATAACTACATAGAACTTTGTTACTATATGAGGGGGTACCCCTCCCTCCAAAAAAAGGGGGGGACTGTGGGGCAGAGCTTTCATGATACATGTTTGTCTGACTTAGGTGAGCATCAAGGTAGTCTTTCTGAGTTAGTGCACCCAGTGGCGTTGCCAGGGAAGTTCTCTCTGGTCAAACTGAATGTTTTTGTAGAAGCAGTTTCCCCGAAACTTTTGTTTTCTGTGATGGCTGATTTAAGAGAACAGCTTGTGGCTATGAAATTTTGTTTCATGGTCAGGGGAAATTGCCACAGAAACTCTTATGATGTTCAATACAACTTAGAAGAACACCACTATGGAAAAAACTCAAGTTTCTGAATGGTTCTTTTGTTTTAAAAAAGGTAAAATGTCGACCTTTTGGGATGAAAATGTCAACTTTTAGTGCTTTCGGAATTTGTTCTACCAGGTCAGACCATTAATCAAACTTTATAGTTAGAGGTTCTGAAAAGATTGCTTAACAGTGCAATGATAAAGGCCTGATTCGTGACTGTTTCACCCACACAACAAGCACATGCAGCCATCTTGGTGCACCAGTTTTTGCAAAAAACAGCATGCCTCTCTTGTTCGCCACACTTTACCTGACCTCTCTCTGTGTGACTTCTTTTTGTTTTTGCTAATGAAGAGGGACAGAACGGGCAGATTTGATGAAATAGAAGGGTTAAGGGAAGAACAAAAACAGAGGTGCTGTCAGCCATCCAAACAGATGAGTTTAAAAAATGTTTCCAAGAATGGAATCCCAGACGTGACTGACAAATTGTTTTTGTTTATGTTTTCGACAAATGCATTAAAGTATAATGGAGAGTACTTTGAAGGTGATAGAGTTGCTTTGTAAAAATAATTAAACGCATAGCTTATAGTGGGATTCTGAGGATTTGGGGGGGTACCTCTTTGTAAGTTTCTTGGCTTTTCCCCTTGTGACCAGTAGTAGATTGCTGCAGACAAGTCTTTCAGTAGTGAGACTTATCTTTGGTCTCATTAGCTTCCCTTAAAAAAAAAAATCAGATACTTTTTGTGCGATGCGGAAAAAATCCGATTTTCTGGTCAGGTTTAATAGCAAATTTATAATGAAGCTCTTGTAAGAAGTTTTTTTTTTGGGCGGGGGCGGGCATCACTGCTCTCCAGTGGTGGGAGTAGGAGGCCCAGCCCCACTGCTGGAATTGAACCTCCATCCCAGTGGGCTGCAGTCCTGCGCACAACCACTACGCCACCAGGGCTCAGCCGAAACTTGTTTTCTAACAGCACCAATCATTTTTATTAAACCTAGTGAATGCCTCTCCGATTTAAATCACCAAGTACTAGGTGATTAGAGAATGAAAGACGTAAAAACTCCTCCATCCCCCCTACCTCAAAAGAATGCACTTCAGAGGACAACACTAGGGCTACAGCTTGGGGAGAGGGGTGCATCTGATTAGAGCACACAGGAGAAACTAAAGAGGATGAAGAGAGGGGAGGATATCCTGGCTCACCAAGCCACAAGCATGATATTCCTGCTCAGAGCAGACAACACACAGAGGACCACAGACCCACCACAAGACACAACGTCCCTCACTAAACTATAGTGCAGCGGGGGACCACACTGGAGACACAGTGTGGGAGTTGTGTACAATCTGACCCCATCACCCCAATCTGAAGCACTAAGGGTATGCAACAGAGCAACAAGGGGAGCAAAGTGATTAAATTCCTGGGGAATACCAAAAGTAAACTTTACAGAGAGTGTGGCACCCCAACTGATTCATCTGGAAAACACTTGTAAAGGCCAACAAAAAAGACCTTGAACAATTTATAGGCCTTTCCATTTTTGTCAGTGGCTTTCTTTTTGTTATTGTTGTTTTGTTGGTCCTGACTTTCTTTGTTTTATTTGACTTTGTGGGGCTTTTGTGCTTAAGGTATCTGAATGTTTAGGTAAGATAAGCAGATAAATAATTCGGAGATGAAAAGAACAGGACCAATAGTTCAGGGGGAATGTGGGAGAAAAGGGGTGGAGTGTGGGGGGAACCATCCCAGGGACAAGAGAACAACAAGTGAACTAAAAATCAATGGAGAGAAGGGCGTAAGGATACCTAGTGGGCCTTAATCAAGGGCAATGTAGCGAGGAATGTAGTGAGGAATTAACCTGAATAAGGCTGAACATGATGGTAGGATAAGAGGAAAGTTAAAGGATATAGAGGAAAGAACCAGGAGGCAAAGGATATTTATAGAGATCTAACTACAGGCATGTACATGTGTAAATATATATATATATATATATATATATATATATATATATATATATATATATTGAGGGGAATAGAACTATGTACTCATATCTATATGTTAAGAATTAAGGTTGCAGATGGACATTGGACCTTGATTCAAGCACTCCCTCAACACAAGAACATTTTGTTCTAACAATCTGGCATTCCATGATGCTCACCTTCCCAACACAATCGCTAAAGACAAAATGGGTGCATAAGTAAATGTGAAGAAAGCTGATGGTGCCTGGCTATTGAAAGATACAGTCTCTGGGGTTATAAAGACTTGAAGATAAACAAGTGGCCATCTAGTTGAGAAGGAACAAAGTCCACATGGAAGAAGCACACCCACCAGTGATGATGAGGTATCAATGAGATAGGTACCAGGCATCTAAAACCCAGAACAAAATTATACCCAAGGTAATTGGGGGTGGGAGAGAGGGCATGGAGTGGAGTTCCAATGCCCATCTATAGACAATTGAACATCCCCCAACAGAGGGATCACAGGGAAGAAATGAGTCAGTCAGGGTGCAATATATCGAAGAAACACACAACTTTCCTCTATTTTTTTGGTGTCTCTTTCCCCCCACTATCCTGACTTCAGTTCTACCTTACAAATCAGATTCGACCAGAGCATACACACTGCTGCAGATAAAAGTCCGAAACACAGGGAATCCAGAATAGATATTGCACCCTCACCCCCACTCCCCCACCCCTGGCAACAATGAGAGTAGAGATATCAGGAGGATTAGAGGAGGGTGGGGGGGAGAAAGGGGGAATCGATCACAAAGATCAACCTACAACCCCCTCTCAGGCTAATGAACAATGGAAAAGTGGGTGAGGGGTGATGGTGGACGATGTAAGATGTGAAAATAATAATCTGTAATTATAAGGGTTTGTGAGGGAGAGCAGGCAGGGGAGGGAGGGGGAAGAAATGGGGAGCTGATATCGGGCTCAAGTGGGAAGAGAATCCTTTGAAAATATTGATGGCAGCATATGTGCAAATGTGCTTGACACTGGATGCATGTATGAATTGTAGTAAAAGATGTAAAAAAACTCCAATAAAAGTATTTAATTTTTTAAAAAAGTAAAAACTCGTCACAAGACCAAATAAAATGCCATTGTAAGAAGCATAGACACAGGAGTAATTGAACTTTTTGTTTGTTTGTTTTGGCATCACTGCCTCTGGTGGTTGTGAACGCTACCCAGTGCTGCTCCTGAGAGCCGCCGTTGGATTTGAACCGCCAAGCCTGCGGGCCACAGTCCTGCACTCAACCACTTATACCACCGGGGTTCAGCCTGCAATTGAACTTTTAAGAGTTAAAGAAGCAGAACTGCAGCCCGCAGGCTTGGCGGTTCAAATCCAGCGATGGCTGGGTAGCGCCCACGACCACCAGGGGCAGTGACGCCCACAAAAAAAAAAAAAAAGAGTTAAAGAAGCATTCATTACTAGTTCCTGAAGGCTTCCTCCCCCCAGCTTTCATGGTCCCAACTCTACCTTACAAATCCAGCTGGACTGGAGAAGGTACACTGGTAGATGTGAGAGCTGGAGATATGGGAAACCCAGGGCAGATGAGCCCCTTGGGATCAGTGGTGAGACTGGAGTTACCAGGTGGGTGGAGAGAAGGTGGGGTAGAGAGACGGAACCAACTACAAGGATCTACATATAACCTCCTGTCTGGAGGACAGACATCAAAGGAGTGGACTGCGGGAGAGGTCCGGCAGTATAAGATATGACAGAACAATAATCATTTCTAAAGTATTGAGGATTGGTGGGGGAAGGAGAGCCGGGACAGAGGAAAAAGGATGGGAAGCTGATATCAAGGGCTCAAGTGGAAAAGTGGATATTTGGAGAATAACAGCAGCAGACATGTGAAGGTGCTTGGCACAGTGTATGTATTCATGTATTGTAAAAAATGAAGTATGAGCCCCCCTGCCCCAAATTTTTAATTAAAAAGAAAAAAAAGCATTCAATGTATTACACATTTTTCTCTGAGATAAAAGATTTTATTGAGTCAAAAGGAAAAAGAAACTGGAGGGAGCAATATATGTAGAGCCATGCAGATACATAGCAGAGCGCCCTTATGGAGAGACGGCAAAAAAACAAAAGGGTGATTAGAATGCCAGAGAACTGTGTAGGCTGGCTGTGTCTGTACACTCACCTTACTTAGATACTGCGGTGATTTACATCCACCAAAAAGAAGTTTGCTATATGTGAAATCATAGATTCAGCACCACCATGTGAGCTGTGCCCACATTCCCAGACTGAACTTTGGGTTACATATCGATCAAACTTCTTAAGTAGTCAGAATACAAACTACTGTACTCGTTTCAGGTCTCACTAACCTTAAGTACTGGTATCCGCTAAACTTACTTTGCTGCTAAAGTAGATATCTAAGTGATGGAGTACTTGAATACTCAAAATTGAACTTACTGCCATTGAATTGATTCTGACTCAGAATGACTTAGAGGCCAGGGAAGAACTGCCCTAGTGAATTGCCAAGACTGACTACAGGAATAGCAATGTCTTTCTCCCTTGGAGCATCTGATGAATTCAAACTGCTGACCATGAAATTAGAAAATCAAAACATGACACTACCACCAGGGATCCTAGGGTGCTTGGATTGGATTAACTTTATTTATGGAGAAGCAATGAGTTGGGAGTCATGGGTGTTCTGCTTGATTCTATTCTTGTACCCTCCAACAAAGTATAAAAGCTACTTTAGGGCAAAAGTGGCTAACTTTATGATAAAACTATGGATCAAAATAGAGTATCATGGGGTTGGGCCTCCTACTCCCACTACCGGACAGCAGTGATGCGCACAAAAAAACAAACAAAAAAATAGAGTATCGTCTGGTATGATGCTGAAATATGAGCCGCCTAGGTTAGAAGGCATTCAAAATACAGTTGCTGCAACAATGGAGTGAAGCATATCAGTAATAATGGAGATGATGGAGGATTGGGCAATATTTTGTTCTATTGTATGTGGGGTCAGCATGACTTGGGATCAAGTTGATAGCAATTCACAACATGAGATTCTAAAAACAACAGCAGCAGCAATAATAAATCATGAGTTCGTAACCCTCTTTCTTCAGTGGCTTTCTATTAGACTTACAATTCCAGTTCCTTATCTTGGTTTGCAAAAATAAATGTGATCATCTCATTTGCTATTTTTCCTTGTGCTTGCTAAACTTTTTACCTCAGATAGGCCAAGTTCCTTTGCCTCTGCATGGAATGTTACTTTCTCTCCAACCCCAATTTTCCAAAATGACACCCCCCTACCCCCCTATAAATAGTTGCTTAAAAGTCATTTCCTTAGAGGTCTTGCCTTAACATCCAGTCACATTTTGTCACAATCAACCTGTTTTTTTTCTCAAGAAGTTAACTCTATAGAATAAAATCTCTTTGAGAGCTAGGGTATTTTTTCAATACTATTGCTGTTTTTTTATATGTATATGTGTATATATAACAGAATTTAGAGCTATACCTACACATAGTAGGCATTCAAATACTTCAATGAGTTTGTTGATATACTTTGTAATAGATATTAAATTACAAGATCTAGAACTGGTAGTTGGGCGTCTACTGAAGGGAATTCATGTAGGCAATGTGGGAAAGTCATATATACTAATTTCAATTATTGAAATGTTTTTTCTTTTAAATAGTCATCTCAGCGAAACTCAAAGAAAATAAAAAGAATTGGTTTGGACCAAGTCCTTATGTGGAAGTCTTAGTAGATGGGCAGTCAAAGAAGACAGAAAAATGCAACAATACGAACAGTCCCAAATGGAAACAACCACTTACAGTGTAGGTTTGCTTATAGTGCACGCGTTTGCTAGTATATTTTGTTAAGTTATCAGAAATGCATTTTTACAATTTTTTCTCACTTGATTTTTTTGGCTTACCATTTTCTCAATCTTTTTTCCCTTCCTTCTGCCTGCCCCGCGCGCACCCCCCCCCCCCCCCTTTCAATGCTAAACTTCTTTCCCCTAGCTCGCGCTTTGTTTCTTTAGAGAATTCTCTCTTTGGTTTTCCATTCTCTTTTTCTTTACCTCCTCCAGCTTAGGAGATGGTGGAATCACTTTTGCTACTGAGCAGCAGCTGGGAGAGCCCATGGTCACAGATCTGGAAAGATTTTTAGCAGTCCTTTTAACTTAGTTTTCTTGAGGGGGTGGGGGGAGGGTCATCACGGCTGTCTGGTGGTTGTGGGAGCTACCTAGCCTTGCTCCTGGAAAGCTGCTGCTGGAGTTGAACCACCAAGCCTGTTGGCTGCAGTCCTGCACACAACCACTACGCCACCAGGGCTCAGCCCCTTAACTTAATTTTTACAAATAATACTTTTATTTTTTAAATTATAATGCCCATACAAATGCACACAGGACTTTTTAAGAAATAAAATAATTACACATCTTGGTCTATAAGCTTTTGTACCGAACACTTTTGTATCATGGGCATCTTTCCAGCTGAGTATTTGTAGATCTAATGGCACTTACCTAGTTATATAATATTCTTTCACCTGCGTAAATTGTAGTGTGTTTTAATTGCCTTCTCTGAATTTATTAACTTTATTGTGTGTGATTAGACAGTGTTTATGTAAACATCTGTGTTTATATCTTTGCTAGTGTTTATCTCTGTAGGATGAATTCTTAGACTTATCATATAACTAAGTTTTAACACTTACTAATAAAAATCCAAATGTTGGGATTAAACTTAGAGCATAATCAACGGAAATTATAGGTTAATAATTTTTTTACTGAAGTAGAAGAGAAAGTATGATTTAATAGGTTTGAAGTAACAGCATATTTGATTTCAGGACATAAAATTTTATTTGCTAGTCATATTTGATTATGTTAAAATATAGTTCAAAATGTAATGGTTAATATAGCAAATATAAATAAATTGCTTTCATTACCTGATATTTATAAGTCTTGTATTTATCTCTTAGAAATAAGCTGATTTTCTAAAAATGTTTAGTTTCTAACTGGTGAAATGAGAAGTTTGAAATAACAGTAAGCTCTTCTTTTTACATAAAAACTGCTGACATGGAAAGTATTTGTTCCTAATAAATGATAAAATACAGTGGAAATACTTATTTATTTATTTATTTTTTGGGGGGGTGGGCATCACTGCTCTCCGGTGGTGGGAGTAGGAGGCCCAGCCCCACTGCTGGAATTGAACCTCCGTCCCAGTGGGCCGCAGTCCCGCGCACAACCACTACGCCACCGGGGCTCAGCCTGGAAATACTTATTATAATCCTTAACATGGGTTTTTACATCCCATGAGGATCTTTTACGTTGTTTTTGATTCGCATTGAGTGAATGAAGTTTAAAAATTGACTGAAAATTAAAATGACCAGATTTTAAGCAGGACACCATTTAAGCAGGTAGGAGTGGGGGTTCTTGATTAAAAATGGTCTTTATGAAACAACAAAAATTAATATATTTATTTTAATTTTAAAATTCAGGATGTTAAATTGTTAAAAAGTGGGACTTCTGGTCACGTTACTGAGAATAATCTTGACTCATTTTAGGGTAATCATTATGTAGTATTTATTTCAACATTAATGTTTCCTAAGCATTCTGTTCTTAATTTATGATTAGTTAGTGGTTATGTTTCTAAGCAATATAAGTAAAAATTAAAAACAAATGACTTTTACAAACACCACAACCTTCATAATGGCCAGAGATATCAGCTGGATATCAGATTGAATACTCATCTGATTTATCCCAACATCTGTCTATGCTATGGACTTTGAGGCTTTTAAGATAGTGATGGCATTAAACTCTCCTCTTAGCCTCATCTAGTAGTTCTGTTGCTTGACCTAGAGGGTTAGAGTGGTGGGGGTGACTCTTAGCTCAAGTTCTTCTGTTGTTGCAGATTGGCATCTAGTTTTGACACAGTTTCCATCTTTGAGTAGCAGGTTTTTCAGACCGCATATCTAGATTTGAATTAAAGTAATTTATAGATAAAACCTTCTTTAACAACATACTTTATGTACCTTTCCCTAGAGTGATAAAAATTTAAATTGGGCTGAGCCCCCGTGGTTGGTGTAAGTGGTTGCGTTTGGGACTGCGGCCCGTGGGCTTGGTGGTTCAAATCCAGTGGTAGCTCTCAGGAGCAGTGCTGGGTAGCTCCCACGACCACCAGAGGGCAATGATGCCCCCCCCCCCCGAAAATTTAAATTTATCTTCTTCTTCTGGTTCCTATTATGATTCACCAATGGACAAACAGAAAACATGTCTCTTATACAGTATGTCTTGTTATATATTCTTCTGAATTAGCATCTCAGACTTTTGAAAAGATGAGAATGATATATTGTTTCAAAAGAAAGGAAGCATTAAGTTGAAAATATTTTAAACTTTGCCTAAATTATTTGTGACTGTTAAAAATGGTGATGGGAGGGCTGAGCTCCGGTGGCATAGTGGTTGTGTGTGGGACTGCAGCCCACTGGGATGGAGGTTCAATTCCAACAGCGGCTCCATAGGAGCAAAGACTGGGCCTCCTACTCCCACCACCAGAGGGCAGTGATGCCCAAAAACCAAATGACAAAACAAAACCAAAAAAATGGTGATGGGAATATATGATAGTGGGGTAATAGGCATAGTTGGACTTCTCAGGAGGAATGTGTTTCTTTATCTCCAATATTTAATCATATTTTTTGGGGGGGACTCACTGCCCTTTGGTGGTCGTGGGAGCTACCCAGCACTCACTGGATTTGAACTGCCAATCCTGCAGGCTGCAATCCCGCATTCAACCACTTATGTCACCGGGGCTCAGCTTGTTCAATCACATTTTTTAAGAGAATAAGATACAGATAAATGCAAACATTTATGGAATTTGTTTTTGTAGTGTTTAATCACGGAACTTGGTAAATTATATAATCTTATTTTTTCAGTTGATGATCAAATCATTTGTATATTTATTGTAAATTAAAACTTCCCAAAGTTTGCATCTTCTTTTTTTTTCTGTGGGCATCACTGCCCCCTGGTGGGAGTAGGAGGCCCAGCCTTGCTCCTGGAGAACTGTTGCTGGATATGAACCGCCAACCCTGTGGGCCGCAGTCCCGCACACAACCACTGCGCCACTGGGGCTCAGCCCCAACGTTTGCTTCTTTATTGGTATGAATGAGTTGATATCATTTGAGGAATTGTCCTGAACACTTTGCCTCTTGCAGTATGAAACTTGATGTATTTAATCTAACCTCAAATTATCGTGTAGTTGACCAGGGAATTTTTTAATTAAAATTTTAATGACAAAACTTTGTTCAAATGATATAGTTCAGCCACTTATTGACTATGTTACATTGGACAGTTTGATTTGTGCTCAAAATTTGCTTAATACACTGTTAGTTTTTCACTTAAATGCTGAAGTTATTGGAAATAATTCCAGTCTCATATATTGCTGTGCAGAGTAAATTAACCTCAAAAATCAGCGTAGTAGTTGATATAAAATAATGATTTATAAATGTACTCTCTTTTACCGCTGAAGTAAAAGTAGTGTTTTAACAGTTTGTAGCACACAAGGTAGCTTGGATTTTCTTTTTTTATGGTACAGATATGCAGTTGCTCTGGTAATAAAGCCATAAATGAATATGGCAAAGTAAGTACTGGTATGTGGAAGTCAGATACAGTTTTTAGAATGTTATGATATTTAATGAAAATCCTATTTTCCTTCCTTTTTCACTTTTAGTATTGTCACCCCTGTGAGTAAATTACATTTTCGTGTATGGAGTCACCAGACACTGAAATCGGATGTTTTGTTGGGAATTGCTTCATTGGATATTTATGAAACATTGAAGTCAAACAATATGAAACGTATGTATGTAAGAATAATAGAAATTTCACTTCACTATTTTTTCCCAAAGAATTCATATGACAAACATGCAGAATAAAATGCTGGTTGTATGTTTTCAGATTTATTTATAGGATTAACTATTTAAAGCATTATTAATAACTTTGACTTGATCATTTTGCATCTAATATTTATTTTAATAATTATGTAATAAATAATGGAAAAATAAAATATATCAAGCAAAGATGAAGGAAAATATATCATTTCATTTTAGAGAAAAATATCATTTGACAGTTTTCTTCAAGTACTTGTTTTAAGATTTTTATTCGACAGTTGTAGGTTTATGTATATAGCATACATGTATACAAATTGAAAATTCACTTGCTTTAAATAGGATATGGCTTTCAAAGTAATTTTTCTGCTCTCTAACATATACTTCTAAGATTTTTCTTTATATATTAAGACTTAAATATTCCTTTTTGTGTTTAGTGTTTTAATGCCATTTAATTTATTCGGGCATATATTGGTTGTCATTGTGTGTTGCATTTCATATGAAGGAAAGTTCAGAAGTATTGCGTCAAGGGTTTTAGGGCTTATATCCACCAGGTGCACATGTTTAAACATGTTTCTGCATGCCGGTGACAGCTGCAATAATACATTTGTTTATCTTTTTTAGAGTGCCTTGAAAAATAAGGTGCTATGGGAGAAAAAAGTATAATGTCAGATTTTAACAAATATCTTTTAAGCATCTTTCTAAATCATTGAAGCTTTTTTTTTTTTTGCAAATTTATGGGAGTGCTGCCATATAAAGCAGCAGTTTTTAGATGGATTAAATCTTTTTAGTAAGGTCAGGAAGAGTTCAAAGGTGAACCAAAAGAGGAGGACTGTCACCCTTACCAAATGAAGAAATTACTGCTGATGTCCAGAAACTAGAGGACTAAGACTGTAGAATTACCAGGGATGGAGATAGCCATTGAAGTTGGGTTCTGACATGGTTTGGCAATTTTTACTTTAAATGAGCATCTTATTCAGCTTTTCGACTAGATAGACTCCAAAAGCATTGTACAATGACCAGCTAGCTCAAAGGGCTGAGACGTTTTCCATGGAGAGGCATTTTCCATAAGTCTTGTAGGGAAGATCAAAATGAATGAAGACAAGTTTAGGGACTGAACTAAAACCAAACACTGGTCTTAGTTTTACCAAATGTTCCAGAGAGAAAACTCTAATCAAAAGAATGGCTTCTGGGCTGAGCCCCGGTGGTGTAGTGGTTGTGCGTGGAACTGTGGCCCACTGGGATGAAGGTTCGATTCCAGCTCCACAGAGCAAAGGCTGGGCCTCCTACTCCCACCACCTGAGGGCAGTGATGCCCCCCCCAAAAAAGCAAACAAAAAAGAATGGCTTCTAAAAGGATATACTGAGCCAGTTAAGTTCAAGGCAGAGAAGTTACCTCAGAAGGATAATAGATTTTCTTTCTTTTTTTTTTTTTGGACATCACTGCCCTCTGGTGGTGGGAGTAGGAGGCCCAGCCTTGCTGCTGGATTTGAACCTCCAACCCAGTGGACCGCAGTCCCGCGCACAACCACTACGCCACCGGGGCTCAGCGATAATAGATTTTCTTTGAGATTGTAAGACAAGGGAAGTTGCACTAAGCAACATTTTTCCATCACAACTTTGTTCCCACTCATTTTTCAAGCATAATGAGTACTGTCCTATGAGAATTCCCTTGGAAAACCTTAACTCATCTAACTCAACAGCTCTTTTACTTTTTCTGATTTCTTTTGTTCCCAAAGCTCATAGAACATTAGATATGAATTGGTCATTTGATGACCAATCAGCTCTCTTAATATGATACAAATTGAAGAGCATAGTATTCTTTTTTTTCCCCCCACCCTCCCACCCCCACATCGAAGAGCATAGTTTTGTTTTTTTTTTAGTTTTTTTTTTTTTTTGTGGGCATCACTGCTCTCCGGCAGTGGGAGTAGGAGGCCCAGCCCCACTGCTGGAATTGAACCTCCGTCCGAGCATAGTATTCTTTAGAGAAGTGTTAGAGATGGGAACATCACTTTCAGAAGTATATAGACCTAGGTGGAGATAAACTGAAAAACAATAGCTTCAAAATTTCATACTTGTGTGTCATAAAGGTGTTTATGGGTTTGTATCAATACTTTTTGACTCACCTCATAACAGCAGTCTTACAAGGGTTAAATACAAGTAATAAAATGATGAAGATGTCAGTATTGTACATTGTGGGTATCAATCATTGGCAAGTTTGGGCCTTAGATTTGAGGGTTAAAGACCTCAACTTTGTTGAAGTATATTAAAACAATTTCTATGCTTATATATCCTTTTTGCTATGTTAGATTTTTAGTAGTTAAGATGATATAAAGAAACAAAGTTGACTTTTTATTTCTTTAATTTCACTCTCCCAGTTGAAGAAGTGGTTGTGACTTTGCAGCTTGCAGCTGACAGAGAACCAGCGGAGACAATAGGCGACTTGTCAGTTTGCCTGGATGGACTGCAGTTAGATTCTGAAGTCGTTCCTAATGGTGAAACTACATGCTCAGGAAGTAAGCCATTTTTTTATGTAAGAGTATTAACGATTTTTCTCACATAAGATAGCAAGTGGTAGATGCTCATTGTCAAGTATTGCTATCCATTTTTATAAAATCATTTTATTAGGGGTTCTTGCAACTCTTTTTTGTTGTTGTTGGCCATCACTGCCTCTGGTGGTCGTGGGCGCTACCCAGTGCTGCTCCTGAGAGCCGCCGCTGGATTTGAACCGCCAAGCCCGCGGGCTGAAGTCCCGCACTCAACCACTTACGCCACCGGGGCTCAGCCCTCTTGCAACTCCTATCATAAGCCATACGTACACTCATTGTGTGAAGCACATGATGTTGCTGTCATCATTTTCAAAACATTTTCTTTCTACTTGAGTACTTGGTACCAGCTCATTTCCCCTTCCTCTGTCTCCCTCTCCCTTCCTCATGAATCCTTGATAATTTATAAATTTTTTTCTATGTCTTACACCAACAACTGTTTCCCTACACCCACCCTTCCATTGCCCATTCCTCTGGGAGGGGGTTATATGTAGATCATTGTGACTTTCTCCACGCACCCTCCCCTTTTCCCTCCTGGTACTGCTACTCTCATTATTGGTTCTGAGGAATTCTTTCCTGGGTTTCCTGTGTTGTGCGCTTTTATTTGTACCAGTGTACATGTTCTGGCTAGCTGGATTTGGAAGGGAGAATTGGTCATGATAGTGGGAGGAAGAGCATTAAGAACTAGATGAAAGTTGTATGATTCATACTGCACCCTGACTGGCTGGTCTTTTCCTTGTGACCCTTCTGTGAGGGGATGTCCAATTGTCTACAGATGGGCTTTGGTCTCTACCCTGCACTCCCCATTATTCACATTGATGTGTTTCTTTTTTTTTTTTCCGCATCACTGCCCTGGTGGGAGTAGGAAGCCCACCCTTGCTCCTGGAGAGCTGTTGCTGGATTTGAACTGTTAACCCTGTGGGCTGCAGTCCCGCACACAACCACTGCGCCACCAGGGCTCAGCTTGATATAATTTTTTCTTGTGGATCTTTGATGCCATGATACCTGATCCCATCAGCACCTCATGATTACACAGGCTGGTGGGCTTTGTTGCTTCTGAGCCAGATGGCCGCTTATTCATCTTCAAGCCTTTAATTCTCCAGACACTTTATCTTTGAGTAGCCGTGTCACATCAGCTTTCTTCACCACATTGGCTTAAATACCCATTTTGTCTTCAGTGATCGTGTTGGGGAAGTGAGCATCACAGATTGCCGGGTTAGTAGAACAAAGTGTTCTTGTGTTGAGAGTACTTGAGTTGAGGCCTAATCTGCTACTTTAATATTTAACATATAAATACATTTATATTAAATATACTAATACATTTACATTAAATATATTGATACATTTACATATGTACATGCCTATATTTAGACCTCTATAAATGCCCTTTGCTTCCTTTTTTTGGGGGGGGGGGGCATCACTGTTCTCTGGTGGTGGGAGTAGGAGGCCCAGCCCCACTGCTGTCTTTTTTTTTTTTTTAAGACATCACTGCCCTCTGGTGGTGGGAGTAGGTGGCCCAGCCTTTGCTCCCGTGAGCTGGGATTGAACCTCCATTCCAGTGGGCCGCAGTCCTGCCCACAACCACTATGCCACCGGGGCTCAGCCCTGCTTCCTATTTCTTTCCTCTATTTCCTTTTACTTCCTCTTGGCTGCATTGCCCTTGATCAAGCCCCACAGGCATCCTATGCCCTCCTTGCCATCGATTTTAATCACTTGTTGTTCCCTTTTCTTGGTTTTGTTGACACTCCCCTTCTTTGCCCCTGCTTCACCCGTTCCCTTGTCTCCCTGGAACTATTAGTCTCATTGTTTTTCCCTCCGGATTTTTTATCCCACCTATCTGATCTATTGTGGAGACAATAACAAACACAAAAAGAAGACAAAGCAGAAGAAAACAAAACAACAACAAAAGAAAAGCCTATAGGTAGTTCCAGGTCTGTTTGTTGATCTTTAGAAATGTTTTCCAATCGAATTGGATGGGATGCCATGTCCTGGCCCCAATGTCTATTATTTGTATTCTCTGGGGACTTCATTGCTTTTGTTTCCTTTGCTGCTTTGTTGCACACCCTTAATGTTTCACCTCAATGTGGCGGGCTCAGATCAGGCACGATTCCCGCACTGTGTCTTCAGTGTTGTCCTCTGTAGTGCTCTGGGTCAGTGAGGGACGCCGTGTCTCATGGTGGGGCCGGCTCTGTGGACCTCTCTGTGCCTTGGCTGCTCTGAGCAGGAATATCGTCCTTGGGGCTTGGTGGATGTATTCCACTCTCTCTTCTTTCCTCTTAGTTTGCTCCTGTGTGCTCTGATCAGACTCGCCCCTCTCCCTGAGCTAAAGCTTCAGTGCTGTCCTCTGAAATCCATTCTTCTAGAGGGGTTGGGGGGAGCAGTGTCCACATGGTTGGAACTGGGCCAGCCCATGGACCTCTCAATTGTTTTACTGCTTCATGCCAGTATGTTAACATTCACGTCTTGGCACGGTGGATTGAAATCTGGTCCCTCTTTCCCTTCCTGTTGAGATATAAGCAATGCCCTCCCCATGGTTGGGTTAGTGTCCTGTTCTCTGCTACCCATGTATTTTTTTTCTTAGATAATTTTCTTGGGGGCTCATACAACTCTTCTCACAATCCATCCATCCACCCATTGTGTCAAGCACAGTTGTACATTTGTTGCCATCGTCATTCTCAAAACATTTTCTTTCTACTTGAGTCCTTGGTATCAGCTCCTCATTTTTCCCCCTCCCTCCAGGTGAAGCAAGCCCTCCCACTTTGTTCTTGAGGAGTTCTCTACTCATTCTGGGCTTCTTTCCTCTCCATATGAAGTTGGCAATCAGTTTTTCCAATTCTTTGATAAAAAATGATGGTATTTGATTCAGGATAGCATTACATTTATATAGTGCCTTGGGCAGAACTGACATCTTTGCTATATTGAGTCTTCTGATCTATGAACATGGGATATTCTTCCATTGAGGTTACTCTTGGTTTCTTTTAATAGTGTTCTGTAGTTTTACTTGTGTAGATGTTTTGTTTTTTTAGTTAGGTGTGTCCCTAGATATTTCTATTTCTACTTGGCTATTGTAAAGGGTACTAACTTTTCGGTCCCCTCTTTCATTTTTCTTTTTTTGTTTGTTTGTTTTGGGCATCACTGCCTCTGGTGGTCGTGAGCGCTAACCAGTGCTGCTCCTGAGAGCCGTCGCTGGATTTGAACCGCCAAGCCCACAGGCCGCAGTCCCGCACTCAACCACTTACGCCACCGGGGCTCAGCCCCCCCTCCCCCTTTCATTTTTGTAACTATCCATTTTTAAAGTAAAATAAGTTCTGAGTAAACAGTATTGAGACCATGTCTGACCTCCATCTACACAAGAATCCAACTCCATCCCATTACTATAAGGCAGAAGACAAACGTACTTCTACCCTTCATCCTTCTTTACAAACTGTACACCTACCATTCTTCTCAAGACACTACCTTTCTTCTAGATTTGATCATTCATTATAATCGCTACACAAAATTAATAGACAAAACTCTCAAGTATAGGGATTTACTCGGGAAGTTAAGAGTAGATACAGTCATCGGTTTGCAGCAGCAACGCTCCTCAGCCAGCAGCCACGTCTGTCTCTCTGCCTCTGTGAGCACGGAGGCTTGCTTGTCACCCTGTCTCAGAGTCCCTTACTTTTTTCCCTCTCTTCTGTCTCATAGTCTACTTACTCCAACCCCTGTCTTGGCCCATATCTCTTATTCTACCCTGTGCTCTCTAAGCCATACCCTCTGGTGCCTCAGCCTCCACCATCTCAGGCAGAGATCCTGCTTTTTCTCTCTAATGCAGTATTGATTTTACACTTAAAAATTCTATTAACTATAAATAAGATAATTATTTGTTGTAAGCCAACAAACAAAATGTATTTGTGCTCATAACTATTTTTGTTTGGGACAGCATTAAATTGTTGTGATTGGTTTGATTGCTGTAACCTTAACTATAAACCAGAAATGAAATTCTGAGTTTAGCATTAAAATTAAATTTTGAGCAGTCTCAGCAGTGTTTGGTTGGATAAGACCTAAGCGGGGAAATTGCCTGTGTGTGTGTGTGTGTTTATTCCTGTGCATGTTATGTCTGACATTTTTGTGGACAAATATATAGAGTGATTCTTTTAAAAAACATTTTAGGGTGATTTTTAAATTTCTTCTTGTAGACCTTAACCTTTTCAAGTCTGAATTATTTTTGCTTTGAGTCTTGTTGAATCTGTGTATTCACCATCATAGAAGACATTTTTAATTAAATGGGAAAAATGTAAATGGTTACATGTATTTTTATATAGTTCGAAACTGTCACTGCTTTCTAGTTGTTACCAACTCATAATGATCCTATAGGACAGGGTAGAACTGCCCCTGTGGGTTTCTGAGACTAACTGTTTTCAGGAGCAAAAAGCTTCTCTTTCTCCCTTGGAGCATCCGGTGGTTTTGAACTGCCAACCTTGCAGATCCCAGCTCAATTCAAAGCCATAACACTACGAGGTCTCTCCTCTATATTAATTAATGGGATCTGTTTATCTCAAAGGGTGTCTACTAAAGTTGATGAAGTGAGACTTGTTTCTTTAGATTATGTAGTTATAAAAACCCCCGCAAGATGATAATGTGCACTAAAAACGGGACAGCTGCCTCTCATTCAGCTCCTCCAATGACGTGCCTACATAGAGCATTCATCCCAGAAGCCAGCCTTCTGCTTAAAAGCACTCAGCTTTATTTGCTTAGTGGGCTGTGCGAATTCCACCACACTCTTGCTTTTTGGCTCCTGGTTCTGATGCTCCTTTATTGCTCCTTTGGAGTGAAACCTGCCACCTAGATCAAGGGGGGAGGTTCAATGTGCGGGGATCTCAGGCTGCAAAGGCTCTTCTCTTGTGATAATGAGAACCCCCCTTTCTGGTTCTGAAGGGGCTTGTTTTATACTCAGCAGGAGGGCAATGACAATTAACCTTTTAACTCTCACTCATACTGAATCATGTACTGCAATCGGTATCTTTCCCCACCATCTTACCTACACCCAGCTAGAAAATGAAGGTCCTTTGGTGAAGGCAATAAAGGATATGACTAGAAAAGCCATATTAAATAATTGACTGCATTGCAACTAATTAACACTTCTTTCTTTCTTTCTTTCTTTTTTTTTTTTTTTTTTTGTTTTTGGACATCACTGCTCTCTGGTGGTGGGAGTAGGAGGCCCAGCCCCACTGCTGGAATTGAACCTCCATCCCAGTGGGCCACAGTCCCGCGCACAACCACTACGCCACCGGGGCTCAGCCCTAACATTTCCTTCACATAATTATAAACATTTGTGCAGTATTTTGGTAAAACTTATTTTATCTATATGAAGATTTCTTTTTTAAATGTTTCCTTGAAATTTTTTAGTTCTTTACTAGAAAGATCTATAAAAGGGTTAGCTTACATGGTAACGTTCAGAGGAGGGGAAGTGTTAAAATTCCCTTTGGTTGAAATATATGTATGTGTATAAATTCTTCTCTTGAAACATAACTTTGTTTAAATTTATTGCTATTAAAGGTACTTCACAGAATGATGATGGATCCAGGCCCAAAGATGAAACAAGGTAAAGTTTTACAGTGATTATTTTTTATAGATGGCAGAAAGAGACAAGGAAAAGTTAGGAGAAATCTTCGTTGGAACTTCAAGCATAGATTGATGTGAGACTAAATGAATGTGAAGAATTGAGGGCTCAAGATGAAAAGGAAAATAGTTATTTGAAAGATTTCCATACTCTGAGCCAAAATAGGAAATAAACCAAACCCAAACTCCCTGCCATTGAGTCGATGCTGAGTCATAGTGACTGCAGGGCATGGTAGACCTGTCCCTGTGGGCCCAAGACTCTAACGCTCCAAGGGAGTAGAAAGGCCTAGTATAGCTTAACTGAAAGACAGGGATTTCTACTCCTGTAAAGAGTTAGAATCTCAGAAACCCATAAGGACAGTCCTCAAGGATCTGCCTGTTCTAAAGAATCACCGTGAGATGAAATGGACTGGATGGAAGTGAGTTTGAAATTTGGTTTTAATATACCTTGGCTAATAAAATTTTCTTACATATGACAAAAAACATTTGCACCTAATTTTGATAAAACTATTTTAACCATATGAACAATTATATTTCACCTTGTAGAAGGTATAAGTGACCAAATACCACATTCAGTTTATGGAACATAAGCATATTGGTGCCCTTTCCAGAAGCAGGGAGTTCAGTCTCAGGATAATCACTGCACTGTTAGGTTTCTTTTTCTAGCAAAGCTGGGATATAAGCTCTGCATATGTACAAAGAACAACATTAACAGTGGTATCTTTCAGGCCTTCTTCAGAAGCAAGGGTTGTGGAATAAATTTGTACTAGCTGTTTTTGCATAGGTTTAGTGTGCCTGTCTTATATATATTTACTAACTTATCAAACTTCAAATGCTTATTGGTTATCCTGGAAACTGGCATTGATAATAGGAGATGAGATTAGAAAAAGAGGTGAGCTTAACTTTTTAAAGAGTGATTAAGTAAAGTGCATCGGTTATAATATTTCTTTGGATGCTTTATGTTTTCCTAAACCAGATATGTAGCGGGTAGCAAGAAACTAATGTACCAAGGAACTAGCAGAGGAGAGGAGAACCAGGAAAGCAGTGTCACCCAAGATAAGGGAAAGGTATTCAGAAAGATGTTGCCAAGATAAGGAAGGAAAAACACTGATGGTTGTTAGGACTAGATTGATAGGTACAGAGGAGTTTGTTGAACTATTATGCATGGAGACAAATAAAATTTTAAAAAGACAACTCAAGATCTTTAGGAAAATTCATTCCTAAAGCTGTTGTGTCTTACTTAAGAGAGACTCATAGAGCTGCTCTTGTAGGGACAAAAACCATCTCCTACATAATCGCACAAGAGACAGACTGTTGGGCACATAGTGATTAAAATCACACAAATATTTCTGTTGACCGAAAGATAAATGTCTTGAATTCCTGGCATTTCTCCCATAAAGTATTTTAATATTTCACTTTGCTTTGTGCAGTTAACTCTTCTATTTTGTATGATCAGCCTATACTTTGTGTTACTAAGTGAGAATGTGATAGAATTTTGTATACTCATTATTAGGTTCTGTTTTATACCACTTTTTTTGTGGGGTTTTGTTTGTGTGTGTGTGTGCTGTTGGAAATCTTTCATAGACCATTTGAAAAAAAAAATGTAAGTTTTTTTGTTTCATTCTGATTTTCTTCCTGAGAATATTTTGGACATACTATAAACTTCTTACAAAAGCAGCTTTAGAGCTTCAGGTTCATGCTTCTTACCAAATCAGCACTTTACATCCTCCCAAGTGAATCACTGTCATAAATAATCTAAGTACAGTACCTTCTAATTTTCTAATATCAGACACCTTGATTGAGTGTGTCTTTTGTATTTAGCATGAATTCCTTTGCATTAGTTTTTATTCCCGAAATAATGGATTCAAAAAACTTTTTTAAACTGTTAAATGATGTGGAAATGTTAGCACAGGCTCTCCCATAGACTTTTCTGCTTTTATAGCAATGTTCCATAACACACAAGACTTTTCTGCTGGGCTTGATAATTGATTGTATTGGCCACGTAGAACTCAGACATTGCTCAGAGTTACAGAGTTTATTAGAGAAGTTAGCAGGTTACAAATAATATGAGAAATGTTCAGATTAGAATTGTTAAGTCAGGATGTATTTTGTTTTTCTTTCTCTGTTGTGCCCTTAGGTAGAACTCTTTCTCTCTCTCCGGCCCTCAGCCTCTTGGCCTGGCTTCTTCCCTACTTAGGCAGTGCTACAAAACTTTAGGACTGTCCAAAAATACCCAGGAGGAATGACCCTGTGCCTGGAGCCCAACGCAACTCAGATCCAGCTCCCTAGTTAGGTGTCCAGGTTTTTACCTTATGTAGGTTCTGGCTTTGGCAGTTTTACGGTTTCAGCATTAGAATCACTGGAGGGCTTATGAATCTACTACCTGGGCTTCTTACTTGGTTTCTGGTGGTGTAAAGTGGTTCTTAGGATTTGCATTTCTAGCCAGTTTTCCACTTAACGCTGCTGCTGCTGGATCAGAGTCTACACTTTGAGACCTACAATGGTGTGATACCCAGGTATTTCTCAGATTCCAACAAATCATGATGAGAGATAGTTGCAGTTACATAACAGCGTATCTGTTTCTTAAAACCCAGGCCTTCAGAAATTGTTGGAGATTTCATTCCAGTTTAATCTCCTATTCTTTGTCTTCAGAGCTTATTTTCATTCTTTTTTTCCATTGCTAATTTTCTTTTTTTTTTTGTTTTTTGTTTTTTTTTAGTTTTGGGGTTTTGGGGGCATCACTGCCTCTGGTGGTGGGAGTAGGAGGCCCAGCCTTGCTTCTGGATTTGAACCTCTGTCCCAGTGGGCCGCAGTCCCGCGCACAACCACTAGGCCACCGGGGCTCAGCCCTTCCATTGCTAATTTTCATCTGGCATTTTGGGGACTTTTTATTTTTACCCTTATAATCACTGAATCTTGTGATAGTCAGAAAGCATCAGAACTGCCTTGTTTTTCAGAGTACTGCAAGTTTCTGTTTTTGAGTGCAGTCTTTCCACCATTGTATGGCTTATTTTAATGAAAAATATTTGAATTTATTTTTCTTCTTCTTGCAGTTTAACCTTACATAGATTCTGGCTCTTGCAGTTTTACTGTATCCATACTTGAATGTCATAAAAATATACATAAGACAATCTAAAAGCTTCGTGAAAGACCTGGCAGTTGACCTAAGGACCTAAAGCAGAATCATGTCCCAGATGTGAATGAGTGGGGGCATTGGCTGGAGGAGGGAACTTTAATGGGAGGTGGGATGATATAAATCATAAAGATGTGATGAAGAGCCAAGACTGTATTGTTGGATACCTTAAGGCAATGTTTGCCTGAGGACAGAGCAAATTGGAAAAAAAGAAAACAGTATATATATTATACCTCATTATGTGCTTGGCACTGTGCTGAACTTGTTTCCTATTATTTCAGTTCATTCTTACCCTTTCTATAAGGGTGGGGAGCTACTGTCTCATTTTCACAAATGGTAAGCCAATAGGCTCAGAAAGGGAGAAGAACTTTCCTAAGTTTAGGGTAAAAAAATGTCACAATCGAATTGGAAACTTTTTTACCTCCAGCATCTGAGCGCTTAGCTATCATGTTACACTACCACCTGAAATTGGGAGGAAGTCATATCACAAGTTCCTGTTAGGTGCCTTCCAGCTGGTTCTGACTCATAACAACCCTAAGACACAGACTGGGCTTTTGACACACTCACAGGGGCATGTGTGAGGCCATTACGGCAGCCACATTTATCTCTCAATAAATGGAAGTTATTTTTAGGATTAGATAGGTTGGGGCTAGAGAGAGGTTCTGACTTTCAGTTAAAGATGTTCTAGGCTCTTTCTATGGAAGAATGTCTCTGAAAATATTTGAACGGGCAATTAGCATGGTCAGAACTCTAGGAAAAATTATTTTGATATTTGTATATAGTTTGGATTATATGATGATAAACTAAAGTGGGAAATTATACAGCATAATGAGCAAATAAAAAGAAATATTAACATTAACTAGCACGACATAGTCCGCAAAAACACAGTATTCTACATCCTACTTTGGTGAACAACCCTTGGGATCTTTAAATCTTGAACGCAGCCATCTAAGGTTCTCTCCTTGCCTGGTAAAAAAAATGGGTGAAAAAATTAGAAACCGAATAGAGTAGGGAAACAAGTATTTCATTGGACTAATGGAGCAGCCTCCATGACCCTGAGACCAGAAGAACTAGAGGGTGCCTGTCTGCCTGACACTACCAACTGCTCTGTAAAGGGTTAAATTAGGTCTTCGATATAGTTGGAGAAAAATGTAGAACAAAACTCAAAATCATGGGGCTGAGCCCCGGTGACGTAGTGGTTGTGCGCGGGACTGTGGCCCACTTGGATGGAGGTTCAATTCCAGCACCACAGGAGCAAAGACTGGGCCTCCTACTCCCACCAGAGGGCAGTGATGCCTTAAAAAATTTTTTTTTAATAATAAAACAAACAAACAAAACTAAAAATCATTAAAACGAACAAGCTAGGATTTCTGGCCAAATTGAGACTGGTGGGACCTCCAAGATTATGACCCCTTAGTTATATCCTTTAGGTCTAAAAATTAGTTGAGCCTCATGACTCATGTTTCAGGCAAATTATAGACAAATGTCTAAGAGAAAAATAACCTCAGTGAGGTGTAGACACACCTTAGAATAATCAAATATGAGATCAAATGTGCAGTATTTCTCTAAGGACTAAATTCAGAAAAGGAGGAAGAATGAAAATGGAAGCACAAAGAGGAAGGTGGGACAAGTGATGTTACATTGTGGGAATTGAAAACAATGCAATGAAATAAAATATATATGGATTGTTAAAATGTAAAGCTCATTTGCTCTGTGGATCTTTATTCATTTATAGTAGTTTGAAAGTTAAGTAATAAAATAGACTATTAGCTGAGCCCCGGTGGCGTAGTGTTATGCGCGGGACTGTGGCCCACTGGGTTGGAGGTTCAATACCAACTTCCAGGAGCAAAGGCTGGGCCTCCTACTCCCACCACCTGAGGGCAATGATGCCTAAAAAAATAAAATAAAATAAAATAGACTATTCAGGATACAAAAGTTTAATGCATTATACAGTCAGTCATATCCCATGTAAAAAGACCGGGATTGCAAGTGATTCTTATTTCCTTATTTCTGGACTCTCCAGGTTTTCCAAAATGAATTTGTGACTTGTTACTAGAAATTGTATGTTGGAAGTCCTTTAAAATTAAATTGCAATTGGATTGTGATGAGGTTGTTAGGCAAATAGCACAGGGAAATACTGCAAAGATTTAAATCAGAAAAGGTGTGAGTTAGGGGTGTATTCTCCCACCATACTTATTCAATGTGTATGCTGAGCAGATCACTAGAGAAACTGAATTATAGGAAGAATGCAGCATTGGGATCTGAGGAAGTCTTATTAACCTACAGTATGCATGACACTTCCTTGCTATATGAGAGGAGGACTTGAAGCTTATGCTGATGAATATAAAAGAATACAGGCTTCACAATGGATTACAACTCAATATACAGAAGACTAAAGTACTCACAATTGGACCAGTAGGAAATGTGATACGTGAAGAGGATGAAATTGCCAAGGATTTCATTTTGCTTGGCTCCACAATCAATGCTCATGGAAACATGTATTAAATAAATCTGCTCAAGATCTCATTAGAGTATTAAAAAGCAAGGAGGGCTGAGCCCCGGTGGCGTAGTGGTTGTGCGCGGGACTGCGGCCCACTGTGATGGAGGTTCGATTCCAGCTCCACGGAGCAAAGGCTGGGCCTCCTACTCCCACCACCTGAGATGCCAAAAAAAAACAAAATAAAAATCAAGGAGGGTGCTCTGAGGACTGAGGTGTACCTGACCCAAATCATGGTCTGTCCATGTGAAAGTTGGAATGGACGCATTTGAATTGTGGTGCTGGCGAAGTACTGTGAACTGCTGAAAGGAAAAAACTGATCTGTTTCAAACGAAGTATAACCAGAAGACACCTTAGAGCAGTGGTCCTCAACCCCTTTCATAGGAGTCACCCAATTCATCATAATAGCAAAATTACAGTGATGAAGTAGCCATGAAAATAATTTTATGGTTGGGGGTCACCACAACACGAGGAAATGTATTACAGGGTCATGGTATTAGGAAGGTTGAGAACCACTGCCTTAGAGGCAAGGTTGGCAAGACTTCATCTTACCAATTTGGACATGTTGTCAAGAGAGACCAGTCTCAGGAAGACTTATGTTTGGTAACGTGAAGGAAGGGGCAATGAAAATGAAAGCCCTCAAGGAGTTTGATTGCAGCAATATGCTCAAACACGGAGACAGTTGTGATGATGGGACTGGATCAGACACTGTTTTGTTCTGTTGTGCAAAGTGTTGCTGTGGGTGAGAACCGACTAGATGGCACCTAGTGATCTCAGAAAGGATAAACTACTACAGTAGTTTGTGTCCTTGATTGATGTATGCTTTAAAAAACAAACATTATCACTGAGTCTGTTCTAACTTACAGTGATCCTGTAGGACAGTAGAACTGCTCCACCCCTAATGCCCGTGGGTTTCCAAGGTCATATGTCTTTATTGGAGTAGATCATTAGCTTTTAATTCAGTGTTTTAACAAACTTTTGAATCTCTCATACACTGAGATCGAGGACACAAATAGACAAATTACCTTTGAATAGTTGAAGAGGGATGATTTCAGAAATGGAAAACAAGCCAGATGATGATTAGTGGTATAGAAAATTTTTAGATAGAGAGTGATTGTAAATACTCGGTGGCATTGAGTGAATGCTGACTCATAGTGACCCTAGAAGACCCTATAAAATTGCCCCGTGGGTTTCTGGGAATTGAAGTAGAATGAAGTAGAATGCCTCATCTTTCCCCTACAGAGTGGCTGCTGATTTTGATCCTGTGGTTAGCAACCCAAGTCGTGACTCATTGTGCTTCTTGAGGGATGAATAGTAGACAGTCATTGTCTGGAAAGAAGAGTGCAGAGTCATCTTCATGTTGGGATGAGTGTGTTAGTTGAGGGTAGCTTGAAAGGGTTTGACGTGGGCTCTGTAGGAATAAGTAAGTCAGGAGATGGAAGAAACAGTTGATTTTCAAATAGTATGGGCAGCTCAATTAAGATGTTGAATAATGTCTATTTTGCTTCAGTCTTAAATGATCACATTTTTGGAGATTATGGACTACCAATATAAGAAGTGACCAAGGAACTATGGGGGGGGGGGGGAGGGGGGGAGCTGGCTCTATATAGTTGTACAGGGCTTAGTAAATATCTTTGTTCTATAAAACTATTAATTTTCTTGCTATTTTAAATGCCATTATATGTATTATTATTATTGATGTTCTTAGGTTGCCAGATTCATCTGCCCCTTCACATTTTTTAGCCATCAAGAGACTTTAGCTTTGATTTTTTTTCTGTCACAGCAAAAAAAAAGTGGGCATGGCACAGGCAGTTAAGGAAATAAAAATGGTGGCATTATCATGCATGTAATAGCCTAGTGACAATGACATGGATATTTTGAAAACTCAACTTTGAAATCCAAACCAGGAACTCTAATAGTTCAGATCATCCCAAGTATTAGTACCACACCCTTGGGCAACCACTCATTCTATTTCGGAATGGGCTTCTGAGGATTATATATATGACTATCTGAGGGCTGGTCTGAAACTTAGGAAGCGTTTCTTAAACTCCTGAAACTTATAGGTCTTGATTTCCCTGTTGGTCTTTTGTTAAATTCAAAGTTTTCTTTTTCCTTTCCTTCACCTCCCTCCCCCCTTTATTCAGAGAGAGCACAAATGGATCAGATGACTCTGAGGATACAGGGTCTGGTGAAAATAGGAGGGTCAATGGGAATAATTCTCCATCACTCTCAAATGGTGGTTTTAAACCCTCTAGGCCTCCAAGACCTTCACGACCTCCTCCACCTACCCCACGTAGACCAGGTATGTATTCCAGCCATGCCTTAGGAATGCAACTCACCATGTTCATAAATAGCATTCTAGTTGGGGCTTGGTCCTCAGGTATAAGTGTCAAGAGATCCTTTTAGGCAGTTTTCTAGTTACAATTTTACATTTAAAAACTTGACCAAGCTTTGCGCAGTGGCAATATCGTAGCCAGTGAGGTTAACCGAGGTGCAATTATTGCTAATTGAAAACTAAAAACTTAACCAAAAATAATCTCATCGAGAGCCAAGAAATAACTTTTTCCCTAAGTTTTTCTTTTAGATGTGAAGTTAGACTGTGTTCCACTGAGATAGAAAGCATAACTTACATGCAATGCATCTTAAGGATAGATAGTACAGGTAGGATTGCAACTTTGCAGCAGGATTTGTAACTGACAGGAGCATGTCATATCATGTATTACCATTATATTTTTAAAGGACTAATAGTAAATGGCAAATAGCCCAACAATATCAAATAATACTCATTATTTGAGTTTTAAAGCAAAAACTGTACAACAAACTATATTTCATGTAATAAAAGTTTAAGTATCTACAAGTAGAATTTTTTTTTTGGGGGGGTGGGCATCACTGCTCTCCGGTGGTGGAAGTAGGAGGCCCAGCCCCACTGCTGGAATTGAACCTCCATCCCATTGGGCCGCAGTCCCGCGCACAACCACTACGCCACCGGGGCTCAGCCCTACAAGTAGAATTTTATACATACACAGAGACTTTATGTAGCCAAAAGGAATACAAGAGCAAATTAGTCCACACAGCAGTTCAGGGAATCAGTCCAGCTCACTTTTGTGGGACAATTAATATACTGAAGGTCTTCAACTCACATGGTTCAAGGCCAAGGAAGCAGGCAGTGGGGAAGATGAGGAACTGAGGTGGCAAGGTTGTAGCTGTGGCCAGTAACGCAAGTGGCAAAGCAGGCCTCATGGTGTAGCAATGCAAAATGGTGGGCTGCAGATGTGGCATCGGCCCACAGATAGGAGACACAGATGGGGTAACGTCACGGTGGAGAGCAGCACAACACAGCAATAGGGTCCATCTCAGGTCATGGGTTGCCTTGGCCAGGTGGAGCAGAGCACTCCATGGCCCACAGGTAGCACAGCACACGGTGGGAATAGGGCAGCCAACGTAAGCTGTGCGCTGGTCTGATCTCTAGGGAGAGAGTGCAGAAGGATGTATTTTTTCTGATTAGTCAAAGAGATCTTTAATCTTTCATTATTTCCCTTATCTAGATGTGGGCAGAGAATGCAAAGTAATTAAACACCGTTAGAAAAGTAACAGTATTTGTGGTTGTCCACAAATTATTTTAATAAAATATCTTTGTGTTTAATTATATACCTTCCTCTTTGTTAGGGCTTGTTAGTAATACTGAACAAAGAATGCTCACCACGTGAAGTTTCTTGTTGCCTTGCTTTTGTAGATTGTGCTAGTTATATTTGTCTGTTTTTCATTGAAATTCTGTCTTAAGACTGTATACCTCTTTGTCGTCCTTCAGAAATTGCTTTGTCAGTGACTTTTAAGAAGTAATATGTATCTGATAACTGTAAACTGTCATATTTCCCAGAATATACCAACAACAAAGGTTAATTCCTGGGATCTGTAGGATTTCATAGGAACCCTGGTGGTGTATTGGTTTATGTGTTAGACTGCACTACATGGTCGGCAGTTCAAAACCACCAGGAGACAGCCTGGGCTTTCTGCTCCTGTGAACACTTACCATCTCGGGGGTCACCATGAGTCAGCATGGACTTGATGGTAGCGAGTAGGATTTCACAGGAAAATTGATTTTAAGAAAGCTGCTAAAAAGCTCTTTTCCCATGTCTATTGTCAGCTTCAATTTTCTTTCATTTACCTTTGTGTTTAGGTTAGAATTCTCTCGTCAATTTAGATATGAGAAAATAAGAATTTTTCCTATTTTTTCCTGAACTTTTATAGCATCTGTCAATGATTCTCCATCTACCACTTCAGAAAGTGACGGATCTAGCACAGGTTCTTTGCCACCAACAAATACAAATGTAAATACACCTGAAGGAGCTTCAACTGGATTAATAATACCTTTTACTATATCTGGAGGTGCAGGCCCTAGGCCCTTAAATACTGTTGCTCAAGCTCCCCTACCACCTGGGTAAGTAATTTTTAAGCTATACACTTGGGGGGGCACACACACACACACATTTTTTGGGCTCGGCATATCTTATTGGTATGGATAAGAATATTAATTCCATTCTTTAAATAACTGATTTTAATAAATTAACATTTGTGGGAATCTGAACTCAAACTGAGTCAAGAATGCACATCGCATGTGACATTTCTTGTTGGCTTGCTTTCTAGGCCAGGTGGTCCTTTTGGGGTGGTCTGTTTTTCCTTGACAGTGAATCATAGACCAGACTGAGTAACAAAATAATGGCCAGATTCAGTTTGCCTTTTCTTTGGGGGGTGCTTTTTTAAATATGAAGTTTTCATCATAAATTTGTTAGAGCAAAGTTATTCAGAAATAGGGTAATTGATATAAAATAGTACTTGTTATTCCAATTTAATCTTTAAATTAATAAAGCTCTTAAGTATAATGTATATATGTATATACATTGTAGCATTCTTGTTTTGTTTTGTTTGAACCTCACTGCCCTCTGGTGGTGGGAGTAGGAGGCCCAGCCTTGCTGCTGGATTTGAACCTCCAACCCAGTGGTCCGCAGTTCCGCGCACAACCACTATGCCACCGGGGCTCAGCCCCATTGTAGCATTCTTCAACTAAAATGGAGCCTAGAATACTAATTAGAAATATCTGGCAGGTAAGTTAATAAACTTGTTTTTCTGAGGATGCCACTTAGGTTCTGAACAACGCCTCCAAAGCAGGTGTTGTCATACACCCTTGTCGCACCAATGCTATCAATAAAGACTTCGAGCCATAAAAAAAAATTAATACACTCATGATGAAATTTTTAATTGCTAAGCAGATTGTGCTATTTACATTGGCATTTAGAACCTTTTCTTTTTGGGACGTCATAATAGAATGTTATTTGAACATGGGGTTAGGAAATTGGAAATGAATGTTCTTAGAAGTGATTACTGTCAAGCTAAATGACTGACTTTTCTCTACACTGGGGATAAACTTACCAAGGAGATTACAGTATTCATGTTGGCCAATCCTCTAATTTTTCCCTTTTGGACTATGCCAGAGAAACATTTGATAAAGTCATATTGTTTTAATTTTTCTCTCTAAAATGCAGACAGGCCATTGTCCTACAATTAGTTCAGCCTTTCTTAAGATTTTATTATATTAAGTTAAAATTTTCTTTGTATTCGAGTCTTGTACTTACCTGATCAGATTGAGAGTTGGCATCAGTCTCTGAAATGGACAGACCTCAAGCTTCTTTAGAAAGAAAGACATCTTTTAGAACAGATAACATCTGGAGAAGACCTCTTAACTATTAAATGTCACCCTCAGGAGATGATATTTTCCTACTAAATTCTCTTGATATAATTCCTTGTATACTGACATGTTGATTAGCCTGTTTAAGAATAAAAAGACAGGGCTGAGCCCCAGAGGCGTAGTGGTTATGCGCAGTACTGCAGCCCACTGGGACGGAGGTTCAATTCCAGCAGTGGGGCTGGGCCCCCTACTCCCACCACCGGAGAGCAGTGATGCCAAAAAAAAAAAAAGAATAAAAAGACAAAGATAGAATTAACCAGGCTATTACACATAAACCATACCAGCTTTAACATTTTTGTATTTAAGTTGGGAGCAGAGAATGGACCAGAATGGGCGAGTCTACTATGTAGATCATGTTGAAAAAAGAACAACGTGGGATCGGCCAGAACCTCTACCTCCTGGGTAAGTACCTGAATTTTTAAAAAGAGGGGGAAAAAAAGGTTTGTTTAGCACTATGAATTAAATCTTTACAAAATCACCCCAAGATTCTTACTTTGTATTCTGGCCAGCCCTTTCTCCATCCACTTTAGTTTGTGGTAGATACGAACTATAAAAAGGAAAGACCCAGAGACAAATGAACATGATGAATAATTTTTCTATTTTTTTGTTTTTTTGGCATCACTGCCTTCTGGTGGTGGGTGTAGGAGGCCCAGCCTTGCTGCCGGATTTGACCCTCCAACCCAGTGGGCCGCAGTCCTGCGCACAACCACTACACCACCGGGGCTCAGCCCAAATAATTTTTCTTTTCACTCATTTCTGACCTAAAGATTTAAAGTTTTCCTGTTTTTTTTACCTATCTCAGAATCACAAAATTTTAGAATTAGTTTCTCTTTAAGATTATCTCTCTCTCTCTCAGGTCCCCACATGTAGGGGTACAGTCCTGTGTTCAGTTAACGATAAAACCTGAGGCGTCTTCTATCCTTTATAAAAACTTACTTGTGTCATACAAAAAAAGGAATAACTATTTCAAGGAAAAGAGTAACTATTGAACAGAATAAAAATTAAGAACTTTATTATGTCTAAGAAAAATTCCTACTGTATCAAATAACTTAAAATGATATACTGAAGTCATTGCAAAATAGTTTGGGAAGTTAGGATATTTGAATAGTAATATATTAAGCAAATAGGAAACATTTAATTGCAGAAGAAACATAGTAACAAACCTTATTTTAAAAAAACAACAAATCTTGCCATCAAGTCAGTTCTGACTCATGGCAACTCTGGCACAGGAGTGGTGCTGTCCCGTAGGGCTCTCCAAGACTGTAGTCACTAGGGAAGCAGACTGCCACACCTTTCGCTCATGCACTGGCTGGTAACCTCCGATCACCAGCTGTTTGTTATCAGCTGAGCACTGCTCCTGTTCCACCAGGGCTCTCTACAGCGCCGGTTGTTGGAGTGGGGGAAAAGCCCCCTTCAAATAAATGTGTATATGCCATAATCATGCATATGTGCTTAATAATCTAGAAAATTTCTTCTGAAGAAATAAAAGAAGAAAAAAGGAGTGATGTTTTAAAGGTATTTATTGGGCTGAGTTCCGATGGTGTAGTGGTTGTGTGCGGGACTACAGCCCACAGGTTTGGCAGGTCAAATCCAGCAGCAGCTCTTTAGGAGCTACTCCTACTCCCTACTCCTACCCGGGCAGTGCTGTTTCTCCTCCCCCCCCCCCCCCAAATAAAAACTTATTATTTTACTTTTTTGGTTTTTTAAATTATTTTACTTTGTCTAATAACCAGAATATTGGACACAACCAGGTAGAAGTCATCAAGTTATTATAGAAATGAGCTTATATAATTAAATATTGTGCTCTAATATAAAACAATAAATACTAAAGTCGCATCTCTGTGAAAAACTTTTTGATGTCTGTGAAAAAGTTGGCTACATCATTTGTGTCCCCATTATGACTGCCAGGACCCCAGGTGGCATAGTGGCCACTAGGCTAGTGAGTTACTAACTGCAAGCTTAGCCAGTTCTATACCACCAGCTGCTCCTCTGGAAAAAGGTGAGGGTTTCTACTCATCTACTTCCTACTGTAAACAGTTACCAGTCTTAGAAGAGGCCATTCTGCCTCGTTCTCTAGGGTCTTCATGAGTCAATTGACTGGTAGTGAGTTGAGAGTGAGATTGTAATTGCAACACTAAAAAGAACATTAGAAAATGAGAACGTTTTTCTTAATGACTAATTGAGATTGAATACAGACTTCATTTTGAGAATTTAACTGATATATTTTATGATCTTCTAAAAAGAAATTTTAAATTCCCATCAAGTTTACTTATAATCCATTTAAAAAATATAAAATGTAAATAAAAGATAATGTCTCAAGTTAAAATCTCGCCAAATTGCACCAGAGCCAGGATGAAATCTTGTTTAATTCATTTCTGTTTCACCACTGTTTTATGAATTTGATTTTTTACCCCCTTCTCTCCCTGATTTAGTTGGGAACGACGGGTTGACAACATGGGGCGTATTTATTATGTTGACCATTTCACAAGAACGACAACATGGCAAAGGCCAACGTTGGAATCTGTCCGTAATTATGAACAGTGGCAGCTACAGAGAAGTCAACTTCAAGGAGCAATGCAGCAGTTTAACCAGAGATTCATTTATGGGGTGAGCAGCCTATGCATCATCAAATTAAGATTGTTTTGTTTTTGTTTTGGGGGCATCACTGCCCTCTGGTGGTGGGAGTAGGAGGCCCAGCCTTGTTGCTGTATTTGAACCTCCAACCTAGTGGGCCGCAGTCCCGCACACAACCACTACGCCATCAGGGCTCAACCCAAGATTGTTTATTTTCTCACTCTGGTTTTCTGCTTATGCTATGCAGAGTACTACGAAGGGGAAGGCATATGTTAGGATTGCAACTTAGATGTGGCTATGGAAGATTTTGTTTGGAGGCGCTTTCTGATGTCTTCTGCCAGTGTGATATCCTTACTTTCCTTTGTGAGATCATGAAGTCCAATCTCTTTTGCTTTGTTAATGTTAAACAAACAAAAGAAAATAGGACAACTAAAATTCATGGACAAAAAAATAGTAAAAATAGGGCTGAGCCCCGGTGGCGTCGTGGTTGTGCGCAGGACTGCGGCCCACTGGGACGGAGGTTCCATTCCAGCAGTGGGGCTGGGCCTCCTACTCCCACCACCAGAGAGCAGTGATGCCCCCCCAAAAAAAGTTAAAATAAATCCAAGATGTTTGAAAAATGAAAACATTTTTAAATTTAGCCCTGCTTTTAACTTCACAGAATATTTGAAGGATTTGATTTAAAGCCACCTGACTCAAGTGGTTGTACAGAGTTGGTGAGAGATGAGTCTCTTTTTACATTCATTAAATAGATAAAGTTCATCTAATTATTTGTTGCTCTGGGCTGATGAATAGATTTTAATTTTTAAAAAATTTGCATTATTTTTATTATTCACTGTAGTAGGAAAGAATGGGCCACCTCAGTAGTCCCTGAGGCAAAACTGTTACTATCTCCACAGTTGCTTTAGCAAACCTGGTTCCCCTTGTAAATTTTAATTTTTTAAACAAGATTTTTCTAAATGAGATAGAAGAGATTATATTATCTTTGTTAGTTTTGGCATTATTACCTTTGGTATATATTACCTTTCTTGAAACAAATTGTTTAAATTTTACATATTTTCTTTTAGCGTAATTTTGTAGAAATAACGTAAAACAGAAATCCAGTTCTCTAAGACTTCAGGACAAGACAGCCCTTTCATGGTCATTCCTTCGCTTCATATGTATTATCTCTGTTAAGACTACATTGAGACCACCAGAGGGCAGTGATGCCCCCCCCACCCCCCCAGAAGACTACATTGAAGTAAAATAGCACCTTTCATGTTCCTGTTTCCTTTATGTATTACCTCCATCCACTTCTTGGATCTCCTCACTAATAATTATCATTCAATGTGGTACACACCCTCACCTTCATCAGCAACCTTAACTATGCTACTTTGTCATGACTAAGATAATTTGCTTGTTTTTACTGTCATCTTCTCTAGATAGGTGTCAGTTCATCCCCCTTCCCAATGATTTGAGAAATGAAATTAATTTTTTGTCTCTTGTGTACTTTACCCTTTCTTTTTTCCTTTATTCCATTTGCATCTTCCTTTCGTTGGAATTATAATACCTTTGGTGTGGCTGGCCAGAATTCTGTGCTTGAATGCCTAGTTTGCCTGCTTTCTTTAACCTAGTTTTCCTCATGGGTATCCAGTGGGCAAATCCTATTATGTAGTGTCAGACACATCTGGGTTTGAATGCTGATCATATCAGTTTCTTTCTCTATTATACTTTGAGTACATTACTTAGACTCATCAAAACTCATCTATTTTATCTATAAATTAGATTTACATAATTGCTTTAGAAGCTTTATTTAGAGGATTCTGTAAAATAAAAAAGTTTCTAATGTGTTTGGCACTTAGTAAATGCTTAGAAATGTTAGTTCCAGTTGTGTCCCTCTCCTTTAACTATAATTGCAAATGTCCCTTTAACCTATCTTTACATTAATTGATCTTTCAAAGAATTACTTTTGAAAATAGAACTTAATGATTTGTGAAGCACCCACTGTGTGTTTTGCTTAATTAATTTGATAGTCACAGTCTTTGAAAGTTTTCTTAAAGTTCAGCTGTTACCGCACTCCAAAGTAATCTGAGCAATTGTCTGAAATGTTTGTTCTTCATTTTTTTTAATTTAAAAACCTGCAATATGCAGACGACACTTTTTTTATTGAAAGTGAGTACACTTGAAATAGTTACTACTTCATTCTTCTTACAGACTAATTCTAAATTTTTTAGAAATTAATAAATAACCTATGGTAGCCCTCTCCTTGAAAATCAAGGGTATATATTGAACATTGACACTAGCTGCTTTTTAAAAAAAATTATTTATTTACTTATTGTGGGCATCACTGCGCTGGTGGGAGTAGGAGAGCCAGCCTTGCTCCTGGAGAGCTGCCGATGGATTTGAACTGCCAAACCTGTGGGCCGCAGTCCCGCGCACAACCGCTACAGCACCGGGGCTCAGCCGACACTAGCTGCTTTTAAGAGAGGAGGTGGTTTCTGAGAATGTTCTTTTTTGGGGGGTGTATGAAGTGACTTTACTCCCTCCTCTCTTATTATCCCAACTATGGTTAGAGGGCAGTAGACTCATCAACAAAGTTCTACTGCTATTGTTGATGCATTTAAATTATGGTACTGGTGGAGAACATTCACCATCTCATGAACTGCCAGAAGAATAAGCAAATCTGCGTTGAAAGAAGTACAACCATAAGGCTCCTTAGTGAAGATGGTGAGACTTTTTTTTGGGGGGGGGGGAGGAGGGGCATCACTGCCTCTGGTGGTCGTGGGCACTACCCAGTGCTGCTCCTGAGAGCTGCCGCTGGATTTGAACCGCCAAGCCCGCGGGCCGCAATCCTGCAGGCAACCACTACGCCACTGGGGCTCAGCCCAGTGAGACTTTTTTAGTCACATATTTTCAAGAAGGACCAGCCCCTGGAAAATAGCATCATGTTTGATTAAGTTAAGAGGTTCAATGTAAAAGAGAAAGACCCTTAGTGAGAGTGGATTGACCCAGAGACTACAGCAATGGGCTTGAATGTAGTAGTGGTTGGAAGGATGGCACCAGTATCTTTTATTTTCCTTAAAGAGCAATCTGACTAGTCAATTGTGGAAAGTAAATTTAAGAGAAAGGTCGAGAATTTGTTACAATTAAGAATTTGTTAAGGTTCCCCAATGAAATTCTCTTAGAGCCCTTGCTACCCTAGAATGAGCCAGGTATGTTGTGATGGAAGAAATTCCTTGGTTCAACTTTCCTGGGCTTATAATCACCAGTGCAGTGTTCATTTTCTTAAAACTTAATATTCACTCTATAAAATTTCCCCTTTGGATTCCCCCAGTTACCACACCTTTCAGAAATGACCTTTCTCTTAAATTTATTTTTCATAATCAACTAATCAGACTGCTGCAATAAACTGGGCATCACCGAAGCATCAACCACAAAAGATTGTAGGGGTACTCCTTTTAATTGAGACTCAGAGACCCAACCAAATATAAGGTGAGGAATTTGTTTAGATTTGGATTTACATAAATCACCAGAAACTTCATTATGGACTTGGGTATTAAATTACCAACTATTTGTTAAGTGTATGATTATCATATAAGAAAATGAAAATGGGGCTGAGCCCCGGTGGCGTAGTGGTTGTGCGCGGGACTGCGGCCCACTGGGACGGAGGTTCAATTCCAGCAGTGGGGCTGGGCCTCCTACTCCCACCACCAGAGAGCAGTGATGCCCCCCCCCCCAAAAAAAATTAAATAAATAAAATGACAATTTGGGCATCTTCCAGTGATTCAAAATGGTGCCCATTTTAAATGTTTGAGTTTAGAAAGCAAAAGGAAGTCTGAAGGTTCATGAATCAGGGATCTAGGTGAATTTGTTAAGGTTCCCCAATGAAATTCTCTTCGAGCCCTTGCTACCCTAGAATGAACCAGATATGGTTTTTTTGGGGGGTGGGTGGGAGGGGCATCACTGCCCTATGGTGGTGGGAGTAGGAGGCCCAGCCCCACTGCTGGAATTGAACCTCCATCCCAGTGGGCCGCAGTCCCACGCACAACCACTATGCCACCGGGGCTTAGCCCCAGATATATTGTGATGGAAAAAATTACTTGGTTCAGCATTCCTGGGCTTATAATCACCAGTGCAGTGTTCGTTTTCTTAAAACTTAATAAAAAGTCCCCATTATCATCTTGTCTTTATATCCAATCTATAAAAATTTCCCCTTTGGATTCCCCCCAGTTACCACACCTTTCAGAAATGACCTTACTTTTAAATTTAACTTACCTAAAAGATTCCCTTGGTAGTCAGTGTCTTGATTGGATCTTGCTTTTGAGAACACCCTAAGAAGACTAAGAAAAATAGATTAACTATTAACTGTAACTATATACTGATCATAGAGATGTGTTAAAACATCTTTTATTTGTAATAAACCCATATATGTGTGAGAAGTGGAATCTTAGAACCTTAGTTTGGATGTACCCACATATATAAGAGTAAAATGATGGCTTATTTTTGAATTGACAGAGAACAGAGAAATCAGGTGTAGATGAAGTAAATATAGCTAAGTTTTATAATTTTGAATCTCAATGATAACTTTATGGGATTTATTATTCAATTTCATGTAATTTTGTATAATTTTTTCAAAGCAGCTGGGATGTAATATTTGTTCAATTGTCTTACTAAAATAGAGCTTTACTGGTCTTATTGAGCAGCCACAATAATATACCAACTTACTGTAGATTTAAAGAGCTCTGCTTACATAATGTTGTAAGACTTGGATGGGAAAAGACCTGGCATACAGCAGCTTAGGAGACCTTTTGGGGCATTTCACTTTTGTCTTACCAGATCAAAATTTTACTCAACAGTAAAACTGAAAATTGATTTGATGACATACAGTGATATTATACATGTAAGCATGAACATTCATTCTGAACAATCTGTATGACTTTTTTTTGTGTGTGTGTGGTATTACTGCCCTGGTGGGAGTAGGATCTATATGACTTTTGTTTCTCTTTTTCAAAAAGATAACTTATGATTTTCTTTTTACCTTTTACCTTTCCTGGATAAACTTTGTTCCTCCTCATAATTACAGCTCTTGGAGTAGTAATATTTTATAATTTATTTAGCAAATGAAAAAATGGTCATTTGGGGCTGAGCCCCGGTGGCGTAAGTGGTTGAGTGCGGAACTGCAGCCCGCATGGACTTGGTGGTTCAAATCCAGCGGCGGCTCTCAGGAGCGGCACTGGGTAGCGCCCATGACCACCAGAGGCAGTGATGCCCATAAAAAAAAACAAAAACAAACTGGAAAAAAAAGAAAAAATCATTTGGGAGTGAGGATTTACAGGAACTTTCTCATAATGTGTTTGTGTACTATTTGAATTTATAAAGATCTTTGTTATACCCTTCCCTCCAAACAAAAGCATAATGACTGGGTAACACTTGTCTAGGATATGAACTCCATGAGAGTATGCTCTGTTCTACAGGGCTGAGGAAAGTACATTGGGACTCAGAATCACCTGTTTTAAGTTTTACTACTTTTATGTCCTTTTTAGAATCAAGATTTGTTTGCTACTTCACAAAATAAAGAATTTGATCCCCTTGGCCCACTGCCATCTGGTTGGGGTAAGTCTTGTGAATTTTTTTCATTGACTTTGTCATTTTGAAAATTAGATCTTTATGGCTGATACCCATTTTGCATAATTGAATTACTGTCTTTTGTTTGAGTGACTCACTCTGCTTTTGTTTGAGTAAATAGCTAGGAAGTGTCTGAGTATAAGCTGAGAGTGCCAAATAGATGTTAAATTACACTAAGCATTTTAAGCTATTTTATTATAATAAACTTTTATGGGACTTAAGAATTATTTTATCATTTGAGTTTAAAACTATTTTGAGGATTCAGCAATAAAAAGGAATGAACTGGGCTGAGTCCCGGTGGTGTAGTGGTTGTGCGTGGGACTGTGGCCCACTGGGATGGAGGTTCAATTCCAGCAGTGGGACTGGGCCTCCTACTCCCACCACCTGAGGGCAGTGATGTCCAAAAAAAAAACCAAAACAAAACAAAAAGGAATGAACTGTCAGTCCATAAAACCACCTGCCTGGATTTGCAGGGTATTATGCTTAGTGCAAAAAGATGATCTGAAAGATTATATACTGTATGATTCAATTTATATTACATTCTCAAAATGACAAAACTCTAGAGATGGTGAACATACTACTGGTTGCCAGGAGACCCTGGGTCATCTGAGCTGGCTAGGTGCAAATACAAAGGCAACCTAAGAGATTTCTTTTGTTGTGATCAAACAGCTTCGTTATCTTGATTGTGGTGGTGGATATGAGAATTTTTACATTGGATAAATGTGTAAAACTATACACACGAATGAATGCAGGTTAAAACTTGATGAGATTTCAATGAAATATGTATCAGACCTCCTTAAATTTTCTCTATTGGTGACCGCTTTTCACCCAGGAAATTTACAACATGGCCAAATGCTGCCAGAAACATCTCAGATTCATTGCATGTTTGATGTTGAAGTTTATTTTGGTCTTTGTACATTCAGAAACCTTTGATTATTAACAAATTTTTCATAACTCCATCACAGAATATGTGACTCCAGCTGAGGTTATGACCCACAGTTTAAGAAGCTGAGTAAGATATGATACTGACTAGAGAAACTTTTCCCCCTCACCTCCCTTAGAGACCCCGGTGCTCTTTCTTTGAGGTTATTTATCCAAATGTTATGAGGATGTATGTATAATGATGAGCTGTATGAGCCCCCAATAAAATGATTAAAAAACAAACCAACCCAAACTCTTCTGAGGCAAAGAAATAAAAAAGATAGCAGCTGCACTTGTAACTCATTGCTGCCGGTTTGCAACAAAGGAAGGCCATATGAAAGCAGTGAATTTGTACTTTCACCAAGACTTGACAATCTGGTGAAGCAATAGAAAAAGAGAAGTAATAAGTTGCTCATGATATGACCTGCTGAACCTGACCTGTCAGTTACATTCCCAGACATGGGTGGTTTTTCAACCTACTTTGTAGAATTGTTATGTTGTCATGTTCCAGAAGGTCAGATTGATGCACTGCAACAGCATGTGTGAAAGTCATGAATTTCCTTTATTTTTAATTTAAAAAAATTTTTAAGCTATAGGCACATCATACAATTCAATAGTTCGATCAAATCAAGGATTGTGTAATCATCACCACAATCAACTTTGTATACTTTTTTGTAGAAAAACTGTGACCTAATTATCCTTTGTCAGAAGCAGCCCTTCTCATCAGTATTTTTTGGGGGGGGGGGCATCACTGCTCTCCAGTGGTGGAAGTAGGAGGCCCAGCCCCACTGCTGGAATTGAACCTCCGTCCCAGTGGGCCGCGTACAACCACTACGCCACTGGGGCTCAGCCCTCATCAGGATTTTTGCTTTAGCCTGTAACCAATCTGCTAAAATGCTACCTCTAAAGATGCATTCTCAACTTATTCACGTTAACAGCCTCCTTCCCTGCTATTTTATAGTCTGATTATTTTTAGGTTTTAAGCTCCTGCAATTGAAAATGCCTTGTTTCAGGTACATGATCCTCTTGCTTCTTAGCCTCTGATCACTGCTTCATGATTCTGTAGGATCAGTGACAACACTGGTACTTCAACAAATGAAGAGATATCTCCCCACTTTCTGCCATCCCTTCCTGAGTAACCTAAACACTTAATACCATTAATACCTGCTTTGTTTGCATTCTGCAATGGACCGCATTCTTTGGTGTATATTCAAATACATTCTCCTTACCCTTTCAGATTTTTTTTGGGGGGTGGGGGGGCGGCAATCACTGCTCTCCGGTGGTGGGAGTAGGAGGCCCAGCCCCACTGCTGGAATTGAACCTCCGTCCCAGTGAGCCGCAGTCCCACGCACAATCACTACGCCACCGGGGCTCAGCCCCCCTTTCAGATTTTTATATGCAAAGACTAAACATTATCACCTTCCAGGCTATCAGCGAAGAATTTTGAACATATACACACTAAGGAAAACAATATTTTGGGTTCAACATTATAGTATAATAGAACTTTGTTTGACCACCAAATTTAAAGATAATTTTTCACTTCTTGGTTGCTATGAAATAAAAATAGGGGGCTGAGCCCCAGTGGCGTAGTGGTTGAGTGCGGGACTGCAGCCCATGGACTTGACGGTTCAAATCCAGCAGCAGCTCTCTTGGAGCAAGGCTGGGTAGCTTCCATGACCACCAGAAGGCAGTGATGCCAAAAAAAGAAAAAGAAAAATAGAACAGCATGAAGCTTTTTATTGTTTCATTCATCAAGTGAGAAAGTGCTCTGATAAATACTTAGGGTTCAGTAATTTTCAGTATTATTTATAAATGTGATTTTTCATCGAAGTAAGCAATCAGTTCTCTAGCCACAGCACTTCCTCTCATGTAGCAGATGAGACTTCAGTTTGCAAATAAACACCTTAAACATTTTGTTTTTCAGTCTCTTCCAAGAAATGCTGGTGTCACCAGTTCACTTTTAACTTTATCTTATGGTCATGTTGTGTCTAGAGGGAAAATCTCTAGCCCTGAAATGTAAACTTAGGTAGTAGAGAAAAGAGACATGTTCAGCTATTCACTTAGACTACTGTTTTTAGATTTTAAAGTTTATTATTTTTAAGATGTTTTTAAAATTTCTGCTTTGTATTCGTTAATGACTTCCTGATAGTTTTAATTCCGCAAATAATTCATTTTAAAATTTTGCTGGGATTACCAAGAATGGGAACTTAACCTGGGGCCAGCTATAGCATTGTCAGAGCTTATTTTTGTTCCAGATTAAGCTTTAGTTTGGAATATGTTTTAGGTCTCCAAATACTGTGAGCATTCCTATATTACCATTCAGTATGTCAGTGTGTCACCAGAGACAGTCAAATTTTTCTGTACTTCATATCTGCAGTTCTGTTCCACTTTAGTATTGCTGGTGTAGACATTTCTGGGGTGAGTTCAAGAGAATCACCAATACATTCTTTCAGGACCCCTGTCCTCACTGCCAGCTGGAGTCAGTGCAAGAACTAGAATTCAGTGTTACCAAAGGCTATCGCTTAGCCTAACACATCATTTTTCCAATCATAAGAAATAAAAATTGGGGCTGAGTCACAGTGGCGTGGTGGTTGGGTGCGGGACTACGGCCCCCTGCCTTGGTGGTTCAAATCCAGCAGCAGCTCTCCAGGAGCAAGGCTGGGCCTCCCACTCCCACCAGAGGGCAGTGATGCACCCCCCCCCTCAAAAAAAATAAATAAAAATTTACTTTATCACCTTGGAATTGGACTTCAAATTTTGTTTGGAAATTATTATAAGTGCTTTAAAATGAGTATATCTTTAATTTTCAATATTTCAGTAATCTACTTGAGATGTTTTAGGCAAACAAACAAAAAATTCCGATACAAAAGGGAAGTCTATCTTAATGAAGAATTCAGTGGTGAGGCAAAGAAGTGAGTAGTTCAAAGATTAGTAGAATTTAGTGTAAAGTTCCTTGATTTTAGTTATTAAAAGGGGAAACAGTTACCCATGTGCCCAATAAGAAAGTAGAGGAAATTTTTTAGAATGGACAAAGGAAACCAAGGAGAATACTACAGCAATAGGTAAATGAGACGCAAACTAACAGCTTCATGTGTAATTAGGGAATTGAGTCCTGTTGTTCAGTTCTTAGAGGGAAAGTAATAAAGCCGTTAAGGCAATGGGTTTTGGAAGGAGTACATTAAGTAACTGGATATATTCAAAACAGAAACCCCTTCCATAATACATACCAAAGAAACAGTTGCATTATAACTTCTAGTATGTTTTAAAGACTATGTTAGAAATTTCCCAAATGGACACATGTGAGTTTCCATAGACTGTTACTTATAATCTTTTTCTGAAAAGATTGCTTAAATTCTCAGATTTTGAGTAGATCACTGACATTGAGTGCTTGTATCTTCAGGTTAAAAATAAAGCCACTTTTCCTATGGAGCGCACACCCAAAACAAACCTGCGTTGATTCTGACCCTTAGTGACCCCATGGCACAGGAGAGAGAGCCTCTAGGGAGCAGTTTTACTGGGCTCCACATGGAAACTCCAGGGTCGATATCTGTGTGACAACAATTACTGTTTGTTTCTGTGTTTTTAATTCTTTTTTTTTTTTTTTTGGTTGTTTTTGTTTTTGGGGGCTTCACTGCCCTCTGGTGGTGAGAGTAGGAGGCCCATCCTTGCTGGATTTGACCCTCCTAACCAGTGGGCCACAGTCCCGCGCACAACCACTACGCCACGGGGGCTCAGCCCCTATGTTTTTAGTTCTTGCCCATCTTCATTGAGCAGAAAAATCCTATACTCTGGCATTATGAATACATGTATACAATACTTAGGACTGACATCATTATTATTAAGTAAACATACATAAATTGTCAAAAAAAATAAACGAAGGGCTGAGCCCCGGTGGCGTAGTGGTTGTGCGCGGGGACTGCGGCCCACTGGGATGGAGGTTCAATTCCAGCAGTGGGGCTGGGCCTCCTACTCCCACCGCCGGAGAGCAGTGATGCCCCCCAAAAAAACAAAAAAATAAATAAATAAATAAACGAACCTTTTAGAGTTAGGATTTAAAATCTCTAAAAGTATCTGCAATGAGAAATAGGTAAAATTAACTCATCATATTATTTTAACTTATGGAAAAAATTTATACTAACGTTTTCTTTTATTTAAGAGAAGAGAACGGATAGCAATGGCAGAGTATATTTTGTCAATCACAACACTCGTATTACACAGTGGGAAGACCCCAGAAGTCAAGGGTAAGAACTTTCTGTTTACCTCTGAAAGATGGTGCCTTATATCTGACTCAGTTATGAAGAAGATCAAAGTTACATGTTCTCCTCTGAGAGGCCTTAAAGTTCTGTCTCTAAAGATATATTTGACAAAGTCTTCATTTTACAATTTGCTACCATGTTGGGCCATTCTTGAACTTTTAAAATGTGAGAACTAAAAGTCATATTTTAATAATACCAATGATAAGTTCTTTCTTATATATATGTATGTATATATTTACAAGTGAGAAACAGTTATATTTTGTATTATATTAGAATATATGGGGACCCAAGGACTCCACTAGCCGCTGAGCCGTCCTGGGGGAGTGGGGGTGATGGACAGGAGTGGAGTTATCATAAATAAAAAAATAGATAAATAAATGAAACCCATATCCCCCGTAAAAGAATATATGGTCACCTATTATATCTCATCTTTTTATTCAATCTCTGAATATAGCAAAATCTCTCTCCTTTCGATATAGTTTATAAAATATTGATTGTTTTTAGAGAAGGTTAAAAGAACTTTCAGGTGAAAATTAAGTATCATTTGGTAAAATGTTTGTACTTTCCCACATAGTGTTTCTGATTATGATTGCATTAACGTTTTGGAAATAAAAATTAGAGAGGAATGTTTATGCTTTGTTAGGAAGGTGGGATGGGAGAAAACAAAGTGAACCTTAAAGTCAGAGTATAGAAGCTGAATGGGTGCCAGGTGGAGGTGACCCATTAGAGTACTTGAAGGAACGCTATTATTTTATCAAGTCTGTATTTCAGAAAGATAATTCTATCAGTAGGATGGAATATATAAGAGTAGTCCTAGTGTAAGACTGGACACAAGAACACCCGTTAGGTAGCTATTAAGGAGAATTTAGTTGAGTGGTGAATAAAACTGGAGTAAGGGTGATGTTTGGGATTGAAGGCAGATGTGAACTGGAAAGACTGCCAAGGCAGAATGGGCAGAGCTTGGATACTGTATGCTGCTTAGGGTGGCAGACAAGGACTACACGTTGTACAAATGCTTGCCTGCCAGTGGTTCTGTGGGAGAAAATGTGGCAGTCTATGAAACCACTAAAAGCACTGCAAAAAATGGGTTTCTGTAAGTTTATTGCTACATTTATAGGCATCTTAATTATATATTAGCAAAAAAATCCTTCTCTAAAATTTTTTGGTACTACTTTCTTATATGTTTTGTAGTCAGTTAAATGAAAAACCTTTACCAGAAGGCTGGGAAATGAGATTCACTGTGGATGGAATTCCCTATTTTGTGGACCACAATAGAAGAGCAACGACCTATATAGATCCCCGCACAGGAAAATCAGCCTTGTAAGTTTTCTAAACACTGTTGACTAAAAAATGAAAGCAGGTCCTCAGATTTTGAAGTTTAGATCTGAATTGGCAGAGAATGTAACCTTTCTTTTTCTTGAGTCAGCTTGCCAGTAGGTCTCTTTCCACAAAATACTTTGTATTTCCATCTCCCTTATGAGTATTTATTATGATTATTTTAAAAATCATCTTATTAGAGGCTATACATCGCTTATCACAACCCATACAGATACATGTCGTTCCAAGCCCCTTCCCTGCCCGCATTCTCCAAACATTTGCTTTTCTACTCGAGCCCTTGACATCAGCTTTTCATCTTTTCCCTCCTCCCTCACTAACCCTTGATATTTTATCAATTTTTATTATTTTGTCTTTTTTTTGGTCATATCTTAGACTACTCAACGTCTCCCCTCTCCCACTCCTTTGCTGTCTGCCCTCCAGATAGTAGGTTATGTGTAGATCCTTGTAATTGGCTCCCCCTTATGAATATTTTAACTTAGAGACCTTGCATATTTGTTACCATCTGTTCATTGCCTGATGTCTGCTGTCTTTCATTCCTGTTGCCTTTTAACTTTATGATTTTTACATAATAAAATTTTCAAATATAATGGAGGTATTTGGATATCATACCATCAAATAGTAATTAAATTACAGAGATTATTTAAATAAGGGAGCTAAATTATAAATATAAGACGTGTGTAATTCTGTATTATAATCAAATAAGGCTGGATAACAAAAAATATTAAAACAATAGTGACTTGTAAAAGGTAGAAGTGTATTTCGCTGTCATTTTAAAAATGGTTCTGTGGTATTCACACAACTTATTAATGAATAATCTAATCCATGGGTTAAAATGAAATGACAAAATACATTAAGAAATATTTCTTTTATGAAATGTTTAATACTAAACAATAATAAAAATTATATATCACAATTGTGTGATAACTATGTCACACAATTGTGATATATAGTATTTTTGCTTTAAAGATCTGATTTAGAAAATAAAATGGGGCTGAGCCCCGGTGGCGTAGTGGTTGTGCGCGGGACTGCGGCCCACTGGGATGGAGGTTCGATTCCAGCTCACAGGAGCAAAGGCTGAGCCTCCTACTCCCACCACCAGGGCAGTGATGCCTAAAAAAAAAAAAAAAGAAAAAAGAAAATAAAATGTATTGCTCTAAAGGTCTGAGAACCTAAAATCAGTGACCTTGTTTCTACCTTAGGACACTAGGGGGAAAAAATGAGACACTAGGAAATAAAGACTGAGTTAAATCCAAAGTTAGTAGGGAAAACAAGCAATAAAAAATTAAAGAAGGGGGCTGAGCCCCGGTGGAAAAAGTGGTTGAGTGCGGGACTGTGGCCCACGGGCTTGGCAGTTCAAATCCAGTGGCAGCTCTCTGGAGCAACACTGGGTAGCGCCCACAACCACCAGAGGCAGTGATGCCCACAAAAAAAAAAAAAAATTAAAGCAGGAGTTAATAATTGGAAATGAAACACTAGAGAAATCCAACCTAAAAGTTGGTTCTTTGAAAAGCTTAATAACTTCGATAATCCCCTAGTATACCTGAGAGAGAGAAAAAAAGAGAACATTACCATTGTCAAAATGACAGAGGGACATCACCATAGAATCTATAGATATTAAAAGGTAATGATATTTTAAACTTTGTCAATAATTTGATGACTTGAATCAAATGAACAAATTCCTTGAAGAAAAAAAGTGCTCTGCCAGCACATATACTAAACTTAGAATTCAGATATGGTTAGCATGGCTCCTGCACAAGGATGGCACGCACATTCGTGAAGCATTCCATATTAGAGAGGGAAAAACTTTTTCATAAAATAGAAATACTTCCCAACTTATTATTTTAGTCTCTTGAACAATATTAGATAGCTAAGACAGATAAATTCAATTCTTGTCCAGTTATAGCAACTCCCTTTAAAGAGAACCCTCAGAAGTTCACCACAGTTGTAACTTATTGGCCAGAATCTAGTCACATGGCCACAATGGAAAGTGTAATCATTTCCCTGGAGAGGAGTCTTACCGGCCTAGTTAAATATGAAGGAATCTGAATTAAGAACACAGGGAATGGGTCTTGTGGTAGATAGAATTTCACTCTTTTTTTAAAAACTCATTTTAGTGGGAGGCTCTTACAGCTTTTTCTCTAAAAATGATTTTATTGGGGGCTCTTATAACATTCCATACATCATTTGTATCAAGCACACTTGTATACATGTTGCCATCTTCATTTCCAAATATTTTCTATTTGAGCCCTTGGCATAAGCTCCTCTTTCCCCTCCTTTTTTTCTTTTTAAATAAATCATTTTATTAGGGGCTCATACAAGTACCATCACGATCAATACATACGTCAATTGCATGCAGACCATATTTACACACTTGTTGCCATCATCAGTCTTCTTACAGCTTTTATAACTTTCCACACATCAATTATATCTAGCATATTTGTATATATGTTACCATCATTTCCAAAACACACTTTACATGAGCCCTCGATAAAAGCTTCTCCCCTTTCCTTTCCCTCCACCAGAAATTCACTCATTTAATCTTGCAGGCTACCTGTTTTCGTATTAGATTTAGCTACATTGAAGAAAACTCCTTAACAGTTGTTATAGTAAGAGTGAAACTTACTTCCTTCTGTTACTTACAAATAAAAAATACTTTCAAAGAAATGATTTTTTGTTTTTAAAGGCTGAATAGGAGTATGTATTGGGTAGTGGGTATTTTTTATTTGCTATGTACGAGGGAAATGTGTGTCTGGATGCCCATACGTGTTTCTTTCAATCTCTGACAAGCTGCTGTATATTCCATGCTAACCATTGTTCTTCCTCAGAGACAATGGACCCCAGATAGCCTATGTTCGGGACTTTAAGGCAAAGGTTCAATACTTCCGCTTCTGGTGTCAGGTTAGTATTAGGACTGGATTTTCTGCCACTCCTTTTCTTTCTTTATACTACTTAGAGATGGTGAAAATAGTTATCCCACAGAAAAACAGGTGAAATGGGAAGCACTAGAATTTGCTTTCACCTGCTGATGGCAAAGAAGTAGACAATAGTTAGGTAACTGGTGACTTCTGTTGTCTGGCAGAATAAATTAGAAATCATTTGAACAAGAAAACATTACTCTTGTTTCTGCATTACTTATTACAAATTGCAAAAATTTTCAAACATAAGTTAAAACATTTTCTAGGGGCTGAGCCCCGGTGGCGTAGTGGTTGTGCGCGGGACTGTGGCCCACTGGGACAGAGGTTCAATTCCAGCAGTGGGGCTGGGCCTCCTACTCCCACCACCAGAGGGCAGTGATGCCCCCCCCCCCAAAAAAAACAACAAAACATTTTCTGATGTGTAAATTGTAATGAGTCCTTTTCATATCTAATATTTGATATAAATAGCATTTTGATTTTTATATTGAAAGTATTTTCCTCATGTGGTTAACAATTTGTGGGGTATAAAGAAAGTTCCTGAATTAGTGATTTCCCTATGAATATTTAAATTTAATTTAAAAGGAATACACTAATCAAAGTGTTACTATGGTAAATATTTTTAGACTTCACATTCTTGTAATTAAGTGGGCCCAGACACACAAGATGGATCTGAAGTAGTCTTTTGAAAATAAAATTAAGTACAGATTTACTAGACTCATGCTATGTGAACCCTTATGCATCTGATAACTTGTTTTCTTTTTCTCACATACCTAGCTATTAAATAATCTGTCATTGGTATGAATGTTCACAAATGTATGTCTAAACATTATTGGATATAAATTCACCATCAAAGTCATGCTTGCTATTCTATTCAATGATTAAAGTAAATAAACTTTCCCCTTTTGGTTTTCTGACATTTGGTGGTGAGAATTGACATAAGTCATTCTTGTATTTCAGCAACTGGCCATGCCTCAACACATAAAGATTACGGTGACAAGAAAAACATTGTTTGAGGATTCCTTTCAGCAGGTACAGTTTCAGTGAATGAAGAGTTTGCATTCTGACTTCCAGCCCCAGGACTGCCTCCTAATGCTGGCATTGGGATTTGAGTAGTTTGAAGATTTTTGAATTAGAGTCCTTGACTTTTTAAGTTCTGTCCATTGTCAGCTATTTTAGTATTTACCATTTGGGAAAATGCAAACAGATTTGTGCACATGGGTGTGTGTGTGTGTATATATATATATGGCAAGTTTGTAAATCACTTAGGAAAAGGCTTCATTTTTACATTTTCCACTGCTAGCATTTTTTTCCCATTAAACATGTTATACTAATGATATGAAAGAATAATTAATTTTAACACTACTTTTCAGAAGTAGTCCACTAATTTTTCCTCTGAGATTGAGTTATTTACTGTATGTTGTTAGAAATCACGAATAACCAACTGCTACTAAATTTGAGTGATTTTATTATCAGGAAAATTTAAATGACTAGTGAAAAATGTCATAGAGTATAAACATCTATTAATGTAATTTTTCATTCTTGCTTTTTGTGCAAGTGTAGGAGTGATTATTATATAGCCTCTATGATATTTTTATGATAGCTGTATACAGTCACACTGCCATTAAGCCAATTCCAATTCACAGTGACCCTTTAAAGTATTTCTGAGAGTTTGGTGGATGTTTTACACAAACTGATGGCCTCATCTTTGTCCCATGTAGTGGCTGCTGGGTTTGATCTACTGACCTTGTGATTAGTAGTCTAACTCTTAACCAACAGAGCCACCAGGACTCTGTGATAGTGCTAGCTTTTTAAAAAATAGATACCAGGCTGAGCCCCGGTGGCGTAAGTGGTTGAGTGCGGGACTACAACCCCGCGGACTTGGCAGTTCATATCCAGCAGCAGCTCTCAGGAGCAGCGCTGGGTAGCTCCCATGACCACCAGACGGCAGTGATACCCCCCTCCCAAAATAAATAAAATAAAAATAGGTATCAATGTTTATTAGTGATTACTAGTGTCAGTACAGAGAAAATGGAGGTGGAGGGTAGGAGTGATGAATAAACTACATGGATCATGGAATGCTATGCTTGCAAACAGATTGTATTTGCATTACTGTCAATAAGGTTAAAACCTGTAAATAATGAACAGGTAAAAGTTGTGTGATAGGGGCTGAGCCCTGGTGGCGTAAGTGGTTGAGTGCGGAAATGCAGCCTGCAGGCTTGGCGGTTCAAATCCAGCGGTGGCTGGGTGGCGCCCATGACCACCAGAGGCAGTGATGCCCACCAAAAATTAAAAAAAAAAAAAAAGTTGTGTGATAGATAGGCAAAAGTGTTTCCAAAAGTTTGTGGGAAACTTCCATTCTTTTCAGATTTATTTGCAATCATCACCTGGGGCTATTTCTTGCTGCTGATTTGTTTGCTGGCCTTCTCTTCTACCTGCATGACCAGGTCCAGGGCCTTCTTGAAAGCTTGTAGGAATGAGAGAAAATTGGGATGCCTGGCTACGGGGGGTTCTTCTTTGTTCTGTATTTTCTCCAGGTCCCAGTCCAGCTTCTTTGCCATCTTGGGAGAGCTTAAGTCAGGTTGGCTCCAGCTGGGTGCAAAGAGAACTCAGTGCTCAGGTTGCGGACACTTCTCTGCACCACGCCTCTGCACAGCGAGTAGGAACTGCGCTATCAATTAATACTACCTTTAAAAAAACACTAAACTGAACATAAGGGGGAAAAGATATTGAGGTAATTAACAGTAGCTGGCTCCTTTTGGAAACAGTTGTATTCATTTCCTAATGGAACCTCAATTACTACTATTAAAGAGGAAAACCCTCGGCAGCATGCTAAGTAGAAGTAAACAATGTTTATTAGCAGTTGGAACCTTATTGAGGCCATTTAGATAATTATCAATCATTCCTGTGAACTAAGTCTCTAAAGCAGTTCTCCACTTGGCCCATTTTCTTTTTCCTCTCACTTTATAGTCACTGAGCTAGAACTTTGCTGCTTATCAAGCAGTGGACTGCTAATGAAAAGGTCAATGGATCAAACTTACTAGGCACTCAGTAGGAGACAGATGAGGCTCTCTGCTTCCATAAAGATTTACAGTCTCAAGTCCAAAGCAGGTAATCCTGCCCTACAGAATTACAATGAATAAAAATCAGCTGGATGTCAGAGAGTGAGTCACTGAGTCAGGCTCTAATGGAGCTTTTCCTTAGAAGCTGATAGAATTATTCAAAAGATATAAAATGTGATTAAATTACCTCTTTGTTTGGTAGGTAATAAGTCAAAAAGTATTGTTATGAGACATCATGTATGCACAGGTTTTTATTCCATGCAGAGAGTGTTTAAACATTCTTTGGATGGATATAAATTAGTTCTTTTGGTAATAGGTTTGTCTTAGTCTCATTAGAATGCTTTAAAAAACAGATATACTTCTGTATATAGCCACAGGAAAAGAAGAAGTGAGGTTAGATCTAAAAATAAAAATATTTAACACAACCTAAATGGAAATCCTGCCAAATCATTGAAGCTTTGCAGTAAGTTTATAGAAATGCTGTTCCACATTTAAACACCACCAACAAAACTGTTCTAGAAGGAAGACTCAATCTCAATTTATGAAGCCACTGTGGCTGAAGTCCAGAAACCGGTGGAAGAAGATAAAAGTACCATTGGTGCAATAGCGATGGAACTTAGGATCTCAAAGACTTCCGCATTTTCCACCTTAAGCCAACATCGTATCCCCAGCAAGCTTTTTGCTTGGTTGGGTGCAAAAGGCATTGCACAAAAAACAGCTAAGCTAGATCGTAAGCGACCTTTCCATCGATCTTAACACAGGATTGAAGTTAACAAAGATGATTTTTTTTTTTGGTTGTGTTTTTTGGGGGGAGGCATCACTGCCCTCTGGTGGTGGGAGTAGGAGGCCCAACCTTGCTGCTGGATTTGAACCTCCAACCCAATGGGCTGCAGTCCCACGCACAACCACTACGCCACCAGGGCTCAGCCCAACAAAGATGATTTTATGGGAAGAATCACCAGGTCTAAGTCTTGGGTTTACCGATACAATAAAGTTCAGTCAAAACAGTGGCTTCTGAGGGGATCCGCTCAATCAGTTCAAGGCAGAGAAGTCAGCTCATAAGGTTATGCTTTTTTTGAAATTACAAAGAAGTAATCTTGATAGATTTTGCTTTTCACTATAGAAAAAGGCCAAGAAAATTGCATCAAGGAATTTTAAAAAAAATTTTTTTTTTTAGTTCTAGGCATCACTGCCCTCTGGTGGTCGTGGGAGCTACCCAGCCTTGCTGCTGCTGGCTTTGAGCCAGGGCTCAGCCCCAAGGAATTTTTTTCCATCAACAATGAACCTGGGGCTGAGCACTGGTCACGTAAGTGGTTGAGTGCGAGACTGTGGCCTGTGAGCTTGGCGGTTTAAATCCAGCGGTACTAGGTAGCGCCCACGACCACCAGAGGCAGTGATCCCCCCCCCCCCCAAAAAAAAAAAAAAAAAAAAACAGTGAAACTGCTTAGTCTTTGCTGAGAGTATATAAGAATTTCCTTGGGGAACCTTATCCTATTTTCCCCTCCAGCCTTCCCTCTTTGTCAAAATAGCTGAAACAAACTCAGCATTTCAAATGAACATTATTTGAGTCAGGGATGCCAAAGCTATTTGATTGGTATAAGTTAAACAGTACAAAATTCCTGTAGGAAGTATTAGATAGAAACATCACCTTCAGAAGTGTATAGACCTAGGTAGAGAATATAAAAAGAAATTATCGCTTCACATTTTGATATTTTTGTTCAATAATAGGTTCTATGATTTTGCCATATTACTCTTTTACTTAGTTGTATATGTCTGTAAAACAAAATATTTGCTATTTAGAAATTGTTTTTATATGTACTGTTTTATTTCATTCAATTTTTTAAAAATATTTTTATTGGGGGCTGAGGCCCAGTGGCGTAGTGGTTGTGCTTGGGACTGCGGCCCACTGGGACGGAGGTTCAATTCCAGCAGTGGGGCTGGGCCTCCTACTCCCACCACCAGAGAGCAGTGATGCCCAAACAACAAAAACAAAGACTATATATATATATCTATACACACACACATATATACACACACATATATATTGGGGGCTCTTACATTTCTTATGACAATCCATATATTCATCTTCTGTGTCAAGCACATTTGCACATATGCCACCATAATCATTTTCAAAGCATTCTTTTCCCACCTGAGCCCCTGATATCAGCTCCCCATTTCTTCCCCTGCACTCCCCTTTACACCCTCCCTCACAAACCCTTGATAAGTTATAGATTATTATTTCCAGATCTTACATTGTTCTTCATTGCCCCTCACCCACATCCCCCTGGGAGGGGGTTCTAGATTGATGCTTGTGATCCATTCCCCCTTTCTCCCACCACCACCATCCCCTAATCCTACTGGTATCTCTGCTCTGATTGTTGGCCCTAAGGGGTTTATCCATCCTGGATTCCCTCTGTTTCCTGCTCTTATCTGTAGCAGTGTGCATGCTCTGGTCTAATCCAGTTTGTAAGGTAGAATGGAGGTCATGATAGTAGGATGAAGGAAAGACAAGGATAAGGAGGGAGTAGGGCACTAGCCCACAAAGCGAGGGTGTTGTTTATATCTCCACAGGAGAGGGAGAAAGACCAGGCTTCAACCTGATGTGCTAAGACATGAATATACAGGTATATTCCAGGGAACCCATAAAGAGATCTGCTGGGCCAACCCAAACCCCAACTATATGGACAGGCCCCCACCCCCTCCCTCAGAAGAATACACTTCAGAGTATAACACTGGGGCTGTAGCTTGGGGAGAGGGGCACAACAGACTAGAGCACATACAAGAAAAGGGATAGAGAGGGAAGAGAGGACATCCTGACCCACCAAGCCCCAAAGACGCTGTTCCTGCTCAGAGCAGACAATGCACAGGAGGACCCTAGGCCACCCCCACCACGGGACACACTGAACCATGGCACTGCTGGGGACAGCCCTGGAGACACAGTACTGGAATAGTGCACAGTCTTGCCTCATTACGTGGGCCAACAAACAGACCTTGAACTATCTCTAGGCTTCTTCATTTTTATCAGTGACTTTTTTTGTTGTTACATTTTGTTTGTTTTGGTTGTTGCTTTTGGTTTTGACTTCCTTTGTTGTTTTATTTGGCTTTGCCTGATTTTTGCGCCTATTAATGAATCTGCATGTCTATCTAGATAAGATAGGTGGGATAAATAATTCAGGGATTAAAAGGATGGGAATGATGTGTCTGGGGAGTGGGATGGAGGAGGAGGAGGAGAAGGAGAGGGAAGAAAGGAAAGGGGAGAGGGCCAACCCAGGGACAAGGGAACTAATCAATGGAAGAAAGCTTGTAGGATGCCTAGATGGAGTTAACCAAGGGCAATGTAGCAGTGAGGACTTAGTAAATGCAAATGAAGGCTGAACATGATGGTGGAACAAGAGGAAAGTAAAAAGAAATAGAGAAAAGAACCAGGAGGCAAAGGAGATTTATAGAGGCCTAAATATAGGCATATATGTTAAATGCATATATAATGAGAGGGAACTAGAACTACATACTCAAATCTACATTAAGAATTAAGGTTGCAGTTGGACATTGGACCTTGACTGAAGTACTCCTTTAGTACAAGAACACTTTGTTCTAACAATCCAGCATTCTGTGATACCTTCCCAACACATCACTGAATACAAATGGATGCATAAGCAAATGTGGTGAAGAAAGCTGATGCTGCCCGGCTATTGAAAGATATAGCATTTACTCCTACTCCCACCACCTGAGGGCAGGGATGCCTTAAAAAAATAAATAAAATAAAATAAAGATATAGCATTTGGGGTCTTAAAGGCTTGAAGATAAATAAGCAGCCGAGGCTCCAGTGGCGCAATCGGTTAGCGCGCGGTACTTATACAATAAATAAGCAGCCATGTAACTGAGAAGCAAAAACGCCCACATAGAAGATGCACACCAGCCTGTGTGATTATGAGGTGTTGATGGGATCAGGTATCGGGCATCTAAGATAAAGAACAAAACCACACCCAGGCTGAGTTTGGGGGCAGGACATTGAGTAGAGAGCAATGCCCATCTGTAGACGATTGGACATCCCCTCACAGAGGGGTCACAGGGAGGACATGAGCCAATCTATGGTGTAGTGCAACCATCACTGCCACCTTTTTTCTCATCTTTTTCTGCTCCCTTAGCAATGACCCCCCCCCCCACTTCCTTTCCACTGGTATTCACTAATGGACTTTCCTCTCTATATATTTGTCTACCCTAAATATTTCATTTAAGTGGGACCAAATAATATTTTCCTTTGGTGACTGGTTAAGTTTATTCTGTATGTTTTCCAGGTTCTTACATGTTGCATGTATCAGGACTTCGTTTCTCTTTTCCCTTGTATGTGTATCAATTCAATTCATCAGTTTGAAGTTTAAGTTGTCTCTCTATCTTGGCTATTACTGATGGTGTTAAAATGAACATTGATGTACACATACCAGTGTTTAAGATTCTGCTTCAATTTTTCAAAGTATATACCTAATTGAGTCATGGGGTGATTGTTTTAACGTTTTTGAGGAACTACCAATCTTTATCCACAGCAGCTATACCACTTGCCATTCTCACCAGTAGTGAATGAGTGTTTCAATAGCTTCACATCTTCACCAATATCTGTTTTCATCTCTTTTTGAAAACTATTTCTAGTACCATAGCCATCTTTTTAGAGGTTACATGCAAACTCTTTGTGGTTCTTGAATGCATTATTCTGATGATTAATGAATATTGAACAACTTTTTTTGTGCCCATTGGCCATTTAGTTAACCTCTTTTGGTAAGTAAAGTCATTTGCCAATTTTTCTTTTTTTTTTTTTTTTTTTTTAGGCATCACTGCCCTGGTGGTGGGAGTAGGAGGCCCAGCCTTTGCTCCTGGGAGCTGGAATCGAACCTCCATCCCAGTGGGCCGCAGTCCCGCGCACAACCACTACGCCACCGGGGCTCAGCCCGCCAATTTTTCTTTTAATTGGACTTTTTATGGTTTTGTTAACTCAAAAAAGTTAAATACATTTTACATACTAAACCCTTACAGAGAGATAGATGATTTTCAGAAATTTTCCCCCATTTTGTAGATTGGTTGTTTAATTTGTTGTTTAAGTCCTTTGATCAAATTTAAATGTCACTATAAAAAAAAACAAGTCACTAAGTGGTTGAGTGCGGGACTGCAGCCCGCTGGCTTAGCGGTTCACATCTAACGGCGGCTCTCAGAAGCAGTGCTGGGTAGCTCCCATGACCACCAGAGGGCAGTGATGCCCCCTAAAAGAAAACAACAAGTTACACTGGATTTGATATCCTTCAACTAATATGCCAGGAAAATGCTGAGAAAGATTTTACTACTATGAAAAGGTGACAGAGCTATATCAAATTTTGCATCAGTTTTTTTCCACATCATTACTTGATAAAATTTCTCTGGGTAATACTTCTTTGTTAACATAGACCAACTGCTGTGGGAAGGTTTCCAATGAAGAATTAGTATTGTATTGTCCGTTTCCCTCCATATTATTGTTATGAAAGCAAATTAAGATATTTTTAGGGCTGAGCCCCGGGGGCGTAGTGGTTGTGCACGGGACTGCGGCCCACTGGGACGGAGCTTCAATTCCAGCAATGGGGCTGGGCCTCCTACTCCCACCACCGGAGAGCAGTGATGCCCCCCTCCCCCCCCCCAAAAAAAATATATATATATTTAACCTTGACAGTTCTGTTTGTCATAGCTTAGATAACCATCCGATAGTAGTCATAGGCTGTGTTATTATATAAGGTGTTTTTTTTTTGTTTTTTGTTACACCTGGAATTTTCTTAATTGAATAAGATTGAATTTATAAAAAAAAAGACCTGCTTAATGGGGATGAGAACCCTAGGATAAATGTAAATCTTGGTATTTTTTTTGTTTTGTTTTTTGGGCACCACTGCCCTCTGGTGGCAGGAGTAAGAGGCCCAGTCTTTGCTCCTGTGGAGCCGCTGCTGGAATTGAACCTCCATCCCAGGGGCCGCGGTCCTGCGCACAACCACTACGCCACCAGGGTTCAGCCAATCTTGGTATTTAAATGTGATAATTCATCTTAACCACTTCATAAAATAGTATTATATGCAGACCCTGTGATTTCCCCTCACTCCATCCCCTAAGCGTAATGACATTTACAAATGTTCTGCCAACCTGATATTAAACTAATGATAAAGTCATTTTACATCCAAGAAGAAACACAATTATCTGTCCATGGTAGTTCATTTATAGAATTGTTCTACACATACGAAGTTTATCAGATTGACCATCTGTCTTTAGGGAAAACATTATAAGAGGTTATCTTGACAGTGAAGTGTCTACTAAAAATGAGTTTCCAAAGTTGGATTCTCTTGTAGCCACTGGTTTTTGCTTCTGGATTAGCCTGTGGCAGTTACACGTATCCTTTGACTGAAATAAACCCAACTGAGCCCAAAAAAGGACTGAGCTCTATGGTCATTACCATGTGCTTTTAGCATTTGAGAGGTACAATCTCATAAGTCAATGGTGACAACATTAAAAGGACAATTATATATGCATGAAATATCTAAAATATATTTATGTGTGTATGTATATGTAATGCTTTATGATATGTAAAATGTTAGGAAGCTTTACTGTGATATATTTTCTATGTGGTGTGGACAGAACGCACACAAGTTTAACTGTATTTGTTTTAAAACCTGGAAATAGGAGAACAGTGTTCAACAACTGTGTTTAAATATCCTTTTACATTTTTTGTTTTATAGATAATGAGCTTCAGTCCCCAAGATCTGCGAAGACGTTTGTGGGTGATTTTTCCAGGAGAAGAAGGTTTAGATTATGGAGGTGTAGCAAGGTAGTGATAATATGAATACTCAGAACTTAGTTCCTTTCCTCCAAAGGTATCATTATACTTTGCTTGCAAGTATTATTTTCTCAGTCTCATATTTTTAGGAAATATACAAGCTGTTGTAATTATACAACAGCTACAGAATTTCCACACCTTCTCTCTGAAGGACTGCTAATTGATTTCACTCATATCACTCATGTAAAACTCAGAAAACCATATAAAAAGGGTAATGAAGAGGCTCCATGACTCAGTTGAGGTGTACACAGCTGTGGAGTCTGAATGTAAGCTTTGTGTCATCTTAACTATAAACCCGTGTTCAGATCACACAAGGCTACCACTACACCTCTGGACATTCCTCTCCTAACTCTGATTAGTGTACATATCCTAAAAATATTAGAAAAAGATGGTTTCAAATAGCAGTTGGGAGTCAATTCTCTTTTCTTAATACTGGAGCTTCTATTTAAAAAACCTTAGAAAATAAACTCAAACAGTATCGCGGCAGTGTGAAAAGGTAGGTTTTGGCATCAATTCTGGATTCGAATTTCTTTTACACTTAGAAGTATGAGCAAGGGCAAATTTCTCCATCTGTAAAACAAGAATAGTAATAACTGCCATGGGGCTGAGCCCCGGTGGCATAGTGGTTGTGCGCGGGACTGCGGCCCACTGGGATGGAGGTTCAATTCCAGCAGTGGGACTGGGCCTCCTACTCCCACCACCAGAGAGCAGTGATGCCCCCCAAAAATAAAATAAAATAACTACCATGCTGCAATGATCGTGAAGATTATAGATATTTTATTAGTGGTCTGCTTTAGCGGCTGAGTATCAATGTGCTCCTTATAGAACTCAAAGTATTTTTCTGAGTCACTTAATGAGAGTTTCACTATGCTCACTTATAACCCACTGCTATGGATTTAATTTGCCCTTATAGCAGCATACAATAGAACTAAGCTGTAGGATTTCCAAATCCTTACCAAAGCACACTCCTACGTCTTTTTCCAGCAAAGTAAGAGGTGTATTTAAACTAGCCTTTCCACTAAACTGGCCTTTCCACTAGCACTCTTAACCTTTACCCTTAGGGCTTAGTAATATGAAGGGGGTCTGAGAAATTTAGGAAGATATTATTTTTTTGGGGGGGGGGGGCGCGGGGGGCATCACTGCTCTCGGTGGTGGGAGTGGGAGGCCCAGCCCCACTGCTGGAATTGAACCTCCGTCCCAGTGGGCCACAGTCCCGCGCACAACCACTACGCCACTGGGGCTAGCCCAGGAAGATATTATTAAAAGCAAATGGTAATGAACTTTCTGAAGATCCCTTCACATCAGATGCTTTCATCAAATGGCTTGATATGGAATTTTTAATTTATATATGATTATTTCATCAATTCTAAGACTGATAGTTTCATAATTAAGAAATTAGAATGTGTTCTAAAATTATAATTGGAAACTTTTTTTAGTGATTCACCAAATAATGTTGCATTTGATGTCTTAGAGTCTTTGAAATATAATTAACTAATGGTGGTGTATATGTCATCTCTTTGAAATGGGAATTTAAACAATGAGTAAAAAAATCTAAATAGAAGTAGAAAACTTCCAGCTAAGGAATATAGGTTCTTTGAAATTGAGTAACATTGCTTTTTTTAAATTCTTAGCATGATTACTCACAGAATTTTTTACCCAAAGTTTTTTTTTTTTTAATTTCAGAGAATGGTTCTTTCTTTTGTCACATGAGGTGCTGAACCCAATGTACTGCCTGTTTGAATATGCAGGGAAGGATAACTACTGTTTGCAGATAAACCCCGCGTCTTACATCAATCCAGATCACCTGAAATATTTTCGTTTTATTGGCAGGTTTATTGCCATGGTAAGTGCAGGTGAAGACCTGTGTGTGTTTATTTTTGCCAATTCAATAGTAAAGCATTGTTTCCTTCACATTCTTATTTGAAAATTTTACCTCATAAGGGCATTTCTTTTATTGTTTGCTATACCCTTTTCCATAACATAATACAAAGGAGAATTCATTTAATATTTCTAAATAAAAAGATTCCATTTAAATTGCACCATAATAATTATTCTAACTGCTCATATTTTTTATGTGTACAGGCTCTATTCCATGGAAAATTCATAGATACAGGCTTTTCTTTGCCCTTCTACAAGCGGATCTTAAACAAACCAGTTGGACTCAAGGATTTGGAGTCTATTGATCCAGAATTTTATAATTCTCTCATCTGGGTTAAGTGAGTTTGCATATAACTTCTCAAAATATAGTTTATATTCTTTCATTATGCAATTTTTAACTTATCCAAGCTAAGCATGTAATTGGGTTTCTGGATTTAAATTGATACATGCATGAAAACTGTGTTGTTCAAATATGAATTTATAGAAATATACCAAGATACTTGGGCAAAAGCAGTGATTTTTAAAGTAAAATTATAACTTCATATAGTTTAAAGACATAAACCTTTAAATTATGATCGAATATAACAAATGCATTGACTTTATTTTTGCAGAGAAAACAATATTGAAGAATGTGGTTTAGAAATGTACTTCTCAGTTGACAAAGAAATTCTAGGTGAAATTAAAAGTCATGATTTGAAACCCAATGGTGGCAATATTCTTGTAACAGAAGAAAATAAAGAGGAATACATCAGGTGAGAGAGAATCCTTTAGACATGCTTTAGTCATTGTATTGGACCACAGCATATTTTTAACTATCTCGTAACACATAGTTTATGAAATAATGGAGTGTTTATGAAATAATGGAGTGAAAAGACAGTGGAATTTTTCCATGAACATTTTGAAAGACCTTTTTAATTAATGGACAGTGTTTTAAGAATAGCATTTGCCATTTTGCTAATTCTTAGAATGGGCTGTGTATTATTATGCCATCACTTTATATGATAAATCAGGTGAGATGAAAGGGAATGAGCTATGCAAAGTCAAAAGGGCAGGGACATTATTCCATTAGATGTTAGCAAGGACAGGAGTTGAGGGTATTTGAGTGTTTGAACCTTGACCATTGGGTAGGATCCAATTTTGCAAAAATAGAGTTTTAATTAGTAAATTCTCCTGTTTTTTTTTTCTGTGTATCAATAGTACTCGGTGAGGATCATTCATGGTTACAAGAAAATAAAGGCTTTTACTATGTTAATCAATATTATCTGTTGAAACACACTTAGTTCTTGCTTATGAACTATCTTATTACCACATAACACCAAATTTCACTTTGAAAGCCATTCATGCAAGTATGTAAAGAGTGGGAACATCACCTTTGTTGAAATGAGAAAACCACTTGAACACTTGAGTTTTTCTCCCAGCACTGTCCTTGTAAGCTGTGTTCAACCTCACAGGAGTTTCTGAAGTCTTTTTCCTGAGCAGGCAGCAAAATTTCAGTCACATGCTGTTTTCTTAAATTGGCCATCACAAAAAAATGAGGTTCAAGGGAAACTGCTTTTAAAAAAAAAATCCCTATAACCAGGCAACACTACTGGGTGCACTAACTCAGAGCAAGTTGCTGGATTCTTGCCTAGCAGGAAAAAGCATTCTACAAAAGCTCCACCCAGCTGAGTTTTGCTTCCCCTTGTTTGTTTGTTTGGAGTTCGGTTAATTTGCAGGGGTGGGTCATGTCAGGGGGGTACGCTATCATATACCACAATTTGTATATCTATTCTGTCTGGATTGTTTCCTAGTTTGGAACTATAAGTAAAGCTGCTGTGAACACTTCTGTTGTCTCTTTAAGAACATGTTTGTATTTCTCTTGAGTAAAATACCCAGGAATGGAAATTGACAAACTGTCAAGCAATGTTTCAGAGTGGTTGTATAGCATTTTAAAGTCCTACAAGGGGGCTGAGCCCCGGTGGCATAGTGGTTGTGCGCGGGACTGCGGCCTACTGGGACGGAGGTTCAATTTCAGCAGTGGGGCTGGCCCTCCTACTCCCACCACCGGAGAGCAGTGATGCCCCCTCCCCCCCCAAAAAATAAAACAAAAAACAAACAAACAAACAAAAAGTCCTACAAGTAGTGTATGTTTCACATTCTCATCAATGCAGCATTGCCTTCGTGAGCGCATTATGGTCACAATTTGCATTCCTCTATGACTAATGGTGTTGCAAACTTTTTCACTGCATATTGACTAGTTGAAGATAGTCTTGTGAAAAGTCTTTTCAAATCTTGTGTCCATTTTATAATTGGTTTGTGTTTTATTCTTGATTTGTGGTAGTTATCTATGTGTTCTGAGTCATTGGTTGATTTTGAAGATCTGAACTCATTAAGGAAATTGAACCTACCCTCATATTTTCTTTCGTTTTATTGAAGTATACTAAACATACCTTACAATTTACTAAAATTGCGCCCTTTTAAACTATAATTTTTACTTACATGAGGGGTACTCCCCCCACAAAAAAAAATGGAGAAAAGCTCCACTAGATGGAGCATTCATAGTAATGTGAATTTTCCATGCTAGCTGAGCATTGAGCAACTCACTCTTACTTAGTGCACTCAGTCTCTTGAAAAGGTTCTCTCAGGTCACAGTGAGTTTTTTTTCTAAAAGGAGTTTTCCCTGAACCTTGTTTTTTGTGATGGCTAATTTTTTTTGGGGGGGGTGGTGGGGAAGCATCACTGCTCTCCAGTGGTGGGAGTAGGAGGCCCAGCCCCACTGCTGGAATTGAACCTCCGTCCCAGTGGGCCGCAGTCCCGCGCACAACCACTACGCCACCGGGGCTCAGCCCTGTGATGGCTAATTTAAGAGAACAGTTTGCGGCTGTATAATTTTGTTTCCTGCTCAAGAAAAATGCCACAGAATCTGTTGTGATGTTGAACACAGCTTACATGAACAGTGCTATCTCTGGGGAAAACTCAAGTGTACAAGTGGTTTTCTCCTTTCAAAAAAGTTGAAGTGTCAATTGATGACAAACCTCATTCTTGATGTCCATCATCTTCCTGAATGGAATAAGTGTGCATTAAGACTGTGCAACAAAAAAGTCCTGGTTAGTGGTAAGCGGGGATGGATTTGCCACCATGACAACGCACCTGCTCACATAGCACACCAGCTTTTGGCAAACAGCAGTCCTCTTTTGCCCCATGCACCTTATTCATCTGACTTCGCTCTCTGCGATTTCTTTTTATTTCTGAGAATTAAGAGGGACATCAGGCTGAGCCCCGGTGGCGTCGGGGTTGTGTGCAGGACTGCAGCCCAAAGGGTTGACGGTTCAAATCCAGCAGCAGCTCTCCAGGAGCAAGGCTGGGCTTCCTACTCCCACCAGGGCAGTGATGCCAGAAAAAAATAAAATAAAATAAAGACGCTAATGTCACCAAAAGAATAAAAATTAAATTAACTGTTTTAGGGCTGAGCCCTGGTGGCGTAGTGGTTGAGTGCAGGACTACGGCCCACAGGGTTGGCAGTTTATATCCAGCAGCAGCGCTCCAGGAGCAAGGCTGGGCCTCCTCCCACCAGGGGGCAGTGGTGCCCACAAAAACAACAGCAACAAAAATAACTGCTTTAAGCTCATTGCTAAATGCAAAGTCAAATGTCAGTGTATCGTAAGGCCTTCCCTTAATTTGGGGCTACATTTTTCTGATTTTTTTTTTAAGAGAAGTGCATTTATTTATTTATTTTTATTTTTTTCTTAAAAATCATTTTATCGGGCTGAGCCCCGGTGGCGTAGTGGTTGTGTGCGGGACTGCGGCCCACTGGGATGGAGGTTCGATTCCAGTTCCACGGAGCAAAGACTGGGCCTCCTACTCCCACCACCCGAGGGCAGTGATGCCTAAATAAATAAAAATCATTTTATCTGATACTTTTATATAGTGTTTGTGTTTTGTTTTTTTTTAATGATATTTAACAGTGATCCTGATTTTTTTTCTTCTCTAGAGGGTACTGAGTTTATTGCTTGTTTTTTCCCCCCCCTGACAGATAATTTTAAATCAAGAGCAGATCTCTTGAAACCTTTGGAAATTTTCCACAGCTGATATTTTTTGCCCTAAGTCCTACAACATAACATTACCTGGTCCTCTAACTTCTTGGTGGAAAACTCAGTATGGACCCCTTTAACTTTGTGAGACAGAAGCTCTCAAATTCTTTCTTGCAAGTTAGGTTGCTCCTTACATTTCTGCTAATGGATTTAGCTTTCCAGTTGTTGCTTCCTATAGAATTTTTTTAATCTCATTTTTTTCTGCTGTTGAGTCATTTCTAATATCATTCTTCACATGCAATTTAGGAAAGAGTATTTTAGATACATTTGAATGCACATTTAGTGCTCCTTCTGGAAATTTTCACACAATTACTTGGCAGCTTTATACATGCCACCGAGTAAGACTCCTAACTTTCTAGTTTAGCCCCATTCCGCTGTGTTTTGAGTAAACTGGAAAGTACCCTGGGGGGGAGGGGGAATGTATTAAATAGGGATTAATTCTACCATGCTAATCTTTAGTTTTTTGGTTTTTTTTTTTTTTGTGAGGGGGCATCCCTGCCCTCTGGTGGGAGTGGGAGGCCCAGCCTTGCTCCTGGAGAGCAGCTGCTGGATTTGAACCGCCAAGCCAGTGAGCTGCAATCCCGCACTCAACCACTACGCCACCGTACGTCAGCCCATGCTAATCTTTCTACAAGGATGTCATCACTTCCATTTTCTGCTTACTCTTAGTTTTTCTCTGAGTCTTCACATAGTCATTGTTAATAACTTTCCTAGCGTTCATAATAGTTATTTCTGGGAGGAGTACACTGATAGACCACTGTTTTCCAGACATTTACAGACTTCACTGCTGTTGAGTTAATTGCGACTCACAAAACTTCCCCTTCAGGTTTCCTAGGCTAAAAACCCTATTAGAAGCCTCATCTTTCTCCCATGGAGCGGCTCACAGCCCCAACACTTAACACTGTGGGCCACCTGTGTTTAGAGAGCAGAGTGTACCATACACTTGGTTTTTTTTGTTTTTGTTTTTTAGGCATCACTGTGTACCATACACTTGTAGGGCTCTAAAAGATGTCAAGTAATCACAGTCCAAAAGTATACATTCCTAGCACTAACGTTTTTGAGAAGTAAATATTCTACAGCAAAATGAAAAAAATCAATCTCTCTTTGTAAGATGTATATCCAATGGACATTTTTTTTTCCAATGGACATTTTAAAAATATTTTTTAAAGGCAAAGTTAAAATTTTAAATATTTGATAAAGGGTAATTAAGAGCGATACGCCTAGTTACTATTTTTAATATAATCATGGTATTTATGTTTTTTAAAAGATAAAATTCAGGGCTGAGCCCCGGTGGCGTAGTGGTTATGCGTGGGACTGCGGCTCACTGGGACAGAGATTCAATTCCAGCAGTGGGGCTGGGCCTCCTACTCCCACCACCGGAGAGCAGTGATGCCCCCCCACCCCCCAAAAAAAGATAAAATTCTTAGAGATATCTTTAAATCAAGGCAGTGAGTAGTGCTATAAATGAAATATGATTATCCTTGTATTGAAGCTGGGAGATTTGTACATTGAGCTTATCTTTTTTACACCTTTGTTAATATGTGAGGTTTTTCTTTTTTCTTCTTTTTTTTTTTTGTGTGTGTGTGTTTTTGTGGGCATCACTGCTCTCCGGTGGTGGGAGTAGGAGGCCAGCCCCACTGCTGGAATTGAACCTCCATCCCAGTGGGCTGCAGTCCCGCGCACAACCACTACGCCACCGGGGCTCAGCCTGAGGTTTTTCATAGTAATCAAGTTTTTAAAAATTATTTTATATGCAGATTTTAACAGGTAAAATATAAACTTTCTGATAGATAGATTTTTACTTTTATTTCCTAGAATGGTAGCTGAGTGGAGGTTGTCTCGAGGTGTTGAAGAACAGACACAAGCTTTCTTTGAGGGTTTTAATGAAATACTTCCTCAGCAATATTTGCAATACTTTGATGCAAAGGAACTAGAGGTAACATCTTGTTTTGTTTTGTTTTCATCTTTTCCTGCAGTATGCTGATAAATAATGTCTTCTGGTGCTATCAGTAATATTTTTGCTCTCGGAATGTTTTGGAGCATTTTATCTAAAGATAAAAGAATAAAGTTAAGCCCACTCCTCCTGCATGCCCTCCCCCCCCCAAATGAAGATATATATTACTGTAAGGGCATCTCTGATGAATGATGTATGTGTGTATATATGACACACCTTACATAGAGATTCAACTGTGAGTAAGTAACTGCAAGTCTTGATGCAGTTGACAAACAGACTTCCTGAATAGTTAGTGTTTTTGTCTTGCATTTCTAGTAATTTGTGTTTCTAAAAGCTATGTTTAATATTAATATTTTTTACATACATTTTTCCTTAAAAAAATTTTTTTTGTATCACTGTCCTCTGGTGGTCCTTTTTTTCAATTTTATACAGGCTTTAGAACTACAAATAAACTGTCTTTTTTCCTTCATAAAGGTTCTTTTATGTGGAATGCAGGAAATTGATTTAAATGATTGGCAGAGACATGCCATCTACCGTCATTACACCAGGACAAGCAAGCAAATCTTATGGTTCTGGCAGGTTTGTTAATCTGTTTCTCTTTTTTTGTTGATCATGCTCAAAGTAAATTATCGAAAACATGACAAAGACTGAGAATTTCAGAATACTGCATTGTGCTCCCGTGAAAACTGAAAATAAACGGTTTGAGTAATTATTACTTTTATAAAGTCACTTAAAAAAAGGAAGTCACTTCAAAGACATTTTTCAACTTTACTAGAATTTGCATACTGTTAAATTCCTAACTCTTTCCAGTTGTGAACTGAAGCTACTGACCTGCCTGTCTGTAGGAAGAGTCAGGTGTCTGGCTTGCATTCCATCTTCACACCTTTTAAACAAGCCCTCAAGATGACCTAGAACATTGAAAATGGGAAAATGTGTCTTTGATCACAATGAAGGAGGAAATTTCCGAAATAGCATATCCTTCTTTGATGGGGATAATAATTTGCTTCAGTTTCTTCCAGAAGCAGTTGTCTCAACATGAGTATAGTCAATATTGATTTGGAAAGTCTGTATAAAGTCATTATGGTTTATGGATATGCTAAAAATTATACATAATAAAGTTGCCATTTTTCACCATTTTAAAATGTGCGATTTGGTGACATATTCAGAGAAATATAACGAAGGTAATTGAGTTGGATATGGATTGGCATTTTATAGATTTGATTTGATTTGATTTGATTTGTTCATGAACCAAAAGTCCATCTGAATGTCCTGGTGGAGCGATAGTCGAAGGAGTAGAGGCGCTGCCCTTGCAAAGCTAACCTCGAGAGCGCCCGGGACGCTGCTCTCAGCCGAGGGCCCCCTGTAGCTCTTGGTCAGGATGTGGTCCTCAGACGTGTGCAGGGAAAGGCTGTGGGACGTGGACAGACACCAGAGTTGCCATCATTATCTAGAGTATTTTCCTGACACCCGGGGTCTTTTTTAAATGTGAAGTGACGGCTCTTTCTGGTGTAATACGCTGAACATCTGACCAACATGCCTTTCAAAATGCGCTTTCCATAGCTGGTTAAAGAAATCGACAATGAGAAGAGGATGAGGCTCCTGCAGTTTGTCACCGGGACCTGTCGCTTGCCAGTGGGAGGGTTTGCTGACCTCATGGGTACGTACACAGGGTCGCCTTTCCTGTCGAGAGAGGCATTCGCCCGCCGCTATGTCAATGCACCTAACTAAAGCCACGAAGACAAGCTCTCCTACACATAGATCATTTCCTCTTCAGTCCTTACCTCTGTAAAGATTTTGACCCATGGGCTGTCTCTCACATTTCAGTTTGTGTAACAGTACCTGTCCCTTTGCAATGACTGCAGTAACTGTGACTGATTAAGCTATGTGTTGTATTAAAGTGAATGACTATGAGCATTCTTATTTTGTGACATTAAAAAATAAGTAAATTCGGGCTGAGCCCCGGTGGCATAGTGGTTGTGCGCGGGACTGCGTCCCACTGGGACGGAGGTTCAATTCCAGCAGTGGGGCTGGGCCTCCCACTCCCACCACTGGAGAGGAGTGATGTGTCCCCCCCCCCCAAAAAAAAAAAGTAAATTCATAAACAGTTATAATCATGGAAACCCACAGGGAGTCGCTATGAACTAGGATTGACTCATTAGCAGTGAGTTATATGTACACACACACACACACATATAACTGAGTATTATAGGTGGGGACATAGCAGAAATAAAGGCACTAAGACATCCTTGTGTATTACTTGCAGAGCTAAAACAGAGTTTTAATGTTATCAAAACAAAGTAATTTGGATATTAATTGGAGGGTAGTGGAAGCTATGAAAACAGCTTTCAAGAGAATTGCTATAGTGGCATTTTAGGAAGACTTCATAGCAAAATATAAAATGGGTAGATTAAAAGATGGGGAGAGTCTGGAGATAGAAATAAATTATTACAACATCATGAGATCCCGACTTAGGAAATGAAGTGGGAATTGAAAAAAGAATGAATACTGGGAACGTTCTAGAGGGAGAAATGAATTAAAAATAGTACTTGTTTTGGAAGATGGGGTGACATGTAAAGGAGGAGTGTCAAAGGGAACACTCAAGTTATGAGACAGAGAACAGAGGAGGAGGCTAACTCAGATCCTACTCAGAGTTAAAGGTGACTGGCAGCCTAGTAGGACATCCAAGGGGCAGTTGTACAGTTGGGACTAACGTACCAGTAAGAGGTCATGGGGAATGTTATAGACATCATCACAGCAGTGACTTTTAAAGCTGTGGGAAGGAGTTCTTTCGTACACAAGAGAAGACAAAGAGTACAGCACATTTGTGTAAGTATATCTAATTTAGATATGTGACAGGACTAGCCTGGAAACTTCAGAGTAAAGAAGAGGTAATAAAGTAGTTTACTCTTTCAGAAGCTAATATACATAGAAGGGCATTTTGTACCCATATTGTAGAGTGCTAGAGAGTACAGTTTTTGAAGGTGATGTTGTGGGGCATCTTTTAGAGCACACTTTACCTTGAGGAAGGACAAGAAGAAAACAAAGCATTCATTTTGGAGGTTAGGGAAGAAAGCGGTGAGGAAAAAAAATCGGTACAAGTGTCTCAATAGTAACTGTGGGAATCTAAGCACTGAAAAGACAAAAGCTGGGCTGAGCCCCGGTGGCGTAGTGGTTGTGCGCCTGACTGCGGCCCACTGGGACGGAGGTTCAATTCCAGCAGTGGGGCTGGGCCTCCTACTCCCACCACCAGAGAGCAGTGATGCGCGCCCCCCCCCCCCCCAAAAAAAAAGACAAAAGCTAGATCTGCTCTTTGAAATCGTAATTGGGATTGACTGAGACTGCCCAAGCCCACACAGAAGGGCACTGCTGAAAAGTAGACACAAGGTGATTTACAGTCTTAAAAGGCCTCTGGTTTAATCTTCCACCCAGTGGAAGTCCTTAAAGTAATGCTTAAAATTCTTTAATGTGATTTTCTTTTTCTTTTTTTGATTTTCTAACTTATCAGCCTACATTCTGCTTTTATAACATGTTTATAATAGCTACTTTAATATTCTCAAGTGAAATTGATAGAAGAAATAACGTCTCCGATTTCTGAGTGTTAGTGGTATGGTGGCTACAATTGGAGTTGTGATCTGTGTGGTCAGCAGTTGAAAAACCACTAGCAGCTTAGATCAGGTTTTTGTTTTTGTTTTTTTTTGGGGGGGCACCACTGCCCTCTAGTGGTGGGAGTAGGAGGCCCAGCCTTTGCTCCTGTGGAGCCGCTGCTGGAATTGAACCTCCATCCCAGTGGGCGCAGTCCCGCGTGCAACCACTACGCCATCGGGGCTCAGCCCCTCAGATCAGGTTCAAAACTCACAGTGAACAGTGTTGGAAAACCCCAGGGCGTCGCTATGAATCAATATTGACTTGATGGCAGAGAGAGGAGATTGATTCTAAAATATGAAGTGGAAGGTGGGGGAGAAAAGGGGAACCAGTTGTAATGATCTTCATATAAACACCACCCCACACCCAAGTGAGGAACAACAGAAACATGGGTGAAAGAAGACAGCAGATGGTGTAAGACACGAAAATACTCATAGTTTATCATTTATCAATGGCTCATGAGGGTAGGGCCGTGGGGGGGGGGGGGGGGGGGAAAAAGGGG
>PVJH01000027.1:0-54540 GCA_004026705.1 Nesogale talazaci | reverse complement strand
CTGAGGGCAGTGATGCCTAAAAGAAAAGGATGATGTTATCATATGTATAAATGTAATTGACACAACGGATGTATTGATTGTTATAAAAGCTGTAAAAGCTCCAAATAAATGATATATAAAAATATAAAAATATGTGGCCTAATTATAAAATAAAGGAGGGCTAAGCCCTGATGGCGTAGTGGTTGTGCGCAGGACTGCGGCCCACTGAGATGGAGGTTCAATTCCAGCAACAGCTCCACAGGAGCAAAGGCTGGGCCTCCTACTCCCACCACCAGAGGGCAGTGATGCCACCCACCCCCCCCCAAAAAAAACCAAAAACAAAAATAAAGGAGAAATGGATCGTTTGTGATGAAATCTGTTTCACTACATGACTATTTGGGAACAACTGTACTGAAAGATTTGATTAGTAAACATACTTATTCCTGCTTATTATGAAAATGTTTGATTTTAAGATAAGATCAGAAGCCATTCTGTGTAAAAGAAAACAATAGGAAGTAGCAGACCTATAAAATGAGTTAAAATAGGCCTGAATATTTATATAAGACTTACATATTTATGATAATTGAAGGATGTAACCTGAGTGAAGTAGGAATAATACAACTGCCAAAATGTAAACTGTCAAAGAGAAGAAAAGTTCGGTTATATATTTAAAGGGGTCAAAATAAATTAGTGTTGTGACACTGGCTTGAAGTAGTAATGAATGCATAGAAAATATATGTTAAAGAATGCAATGTCGCTGAGCCCCGGTGGCGTAGTGGTTGTGCGCGGGACTGCGGCCCACTGGGAGGGAGGTTCAATTCTGGCTCCACAGGAGCAAAGGCTGGGCCTCCTACTCCCACCACCAGGGCAGTGATGCCAAAACAAACAAAAAAGAATGCAATGTCATTATAAATCAAGACGTAAAAAGGTCTAGAGACCATATCACTTGAAAAGAGGCTGAGATTAAATATATAGGTCAGGAGTCTACACAGAAGCTAGGTGATAAGACCATCCGTATTCAACCTGGATGAATTGCAACCCCTTTGGGGGTAAAATGACTTTCACAGGGGTCACCCAATTCATAGCTGTAGCAAAATTACAGTTGTGAAGTAGCAACAAAAATAATGTTATTGGTGGGGGTGGGGGGTGTCATCACAATGTGAAGAACTGTATTAAAGGATTGCAGCATTAGGAAGGTTGAGAACCACTATAATTGACCTTTAGAGACAGTATGGGTCTAAGACTGAAAACACAAAGTCTTAAAAAATAATTTCAGGGCTGAGCCCCAGTGGCGTAGTGGTTGTGGGCGGGACTGCGGCCCACTGGGACGGAGGTTAGATTCCAGCTCCACGGAGCAAAGGCTGGGTCTCCTACTCCCACCACCTGAGGGCAGTGATGCCCAAAAATAAAAAATAAAAAAAATAATAATTTCAACATATAATGTTTTACAACTATGTTTTGGGGTTTTTTTTGTTTGTTTGTTTGTTTTTTATTTTGGTGGACATCACTGCCTCTGGTGGTCGTGGGTGCTACCCAGTGCTGCTCCTGAGAGCCGCCACTGGATTTGAACCGCCAAGCCCATGGGCCGCAATCCCACACTCCACCACTGATGCCACCGGGGCTCAGCCCACAACTGTGTTTTAAAAAATGATTCTATGCTTCATAATATTTTAGGAAGTATTCAGAATGGTAATAATATTATGTAGTTGTAAAACAGCTTTAATTAATGAAATTCCATAAATTCATTTTCTTTTATAATGTTTCTGATAATTAATATCTGATTCTAAGTCTGTTAAAACCAGAAGCTTCTCTATTGATATTTGCAGTTTTGAATTAAAATCCTTTTCAACTGTATGGTTTAAGAAGTAGCAAGTAAAAAGAATAACTTATTAAATATTTTCAAGCCTTAATTAATCATTTTAAACTTCATACTAAAGAAATAATAAATTTCTTTCTCTTATGCTATTGGACTTTCTGCATAACTATTTAAAAAACACAAACCCCTGGAAGAAAGACCTACTTGTGAAAAATCAGCCACTGAAAATAATGAACAGGGCTGAGCACCGGTAGCGTCAGTGGTTGAGTGCTGGACTGCGGCCCGCGGACTTGCCGGTTCAAATCCAGCAGCGGCTCTCAGGAGCAGTACTGGGTAGCGCCCAAGACCACCAGAGGCAGTGATGGCCCCCCAAAAATAAAAGAAAACAATGAACAATTCTTTGACACACATGAGGTAGCTATTAGCTTCCTTTTTTTTTCGGGGGGAGGAGGGCAATCACTGCTCTCCGGCGGTGGGAGTAGGAGGCTCAGCCCCACTGCTGGAATTAAACCTCTGTCCCAGTGGGCCGCAGTCCTGCGCATAACCACTACGCCACCGGGGCTCAGCCCTTAGCTTCCATTTTAAAAGATTTTAACAATTCTCTATCAAAATCAAGTATTTTTGTGTAGGACAGTGGATTGTGGTTTCGCTGTTGTTTGTAGCTACTAAAATTCATAGTTTTTGTGTATTCTTACAAGTTATTAATAATCGTACTGTGTTCTAGCTATAGAATGGCGACTAAAGCTGCATTTTCTTATCTTGGCTATAGCTTTAGCTAATACATCGTTCTCAAATTCAGTGCCCAAAAGAATAAACCCGGAAGCACCACCCTGAGTTTCCAACTCATTAGTCTGAAGTGAACTTTGTCATTTCAAGAAACTCCTGGTGATGCTGATACTACTGGACTAGGGGCCACAGTTTGAAAACCACTGGGTTGATATAACTATCATTAGTTTTATTTTTTTATTTCTATATATTTATAGGAAGCAATGGACCACAGAAGTTTTGCATTGAAAAAGTGGGGAAAGAAAATTGGCTACCCAGAAGTCATACTTGGTAAGTTAATTTAGAAAGAGTAAGTAGAAAGCCCCATTCCAGATCTCCTATAAGTATTAAAACTTGTTAGATATTAGAAAATAACATGTATTTAACAATATCAATTTGTTTTTAACTCCTTTATTGAGGCTTGCTGTATATATTGGAGCCCTGATAGCATAGTGGTTACACATAGGCTGCTACCTGCCAGGTCAGCTATGAAACGAGCAGCCCCTTAGAGGGACAGGGCAAGGAGGGAAACATTCTACCCTCATAAAATCACAGGGGCTGTGTGAGCCTGCCTTTCATGGTTGCCATCAGTCAAAAGTGATTCGCTCATAGTAATTTTGGGTTTGTTAAAATATTTACTTATTGGGCTGAGCCCCGGTGGCGTAGTGGTTGTGCGTGGGACTGCAGCCAACTGGGACGGAGGTTCAGTTCCAGCAGTGGGGCTGGGCCTCCTACTCCCACCACCGGAGAGCAGTGATTGCCCCCCTCCCCCCCCAAAAAAAATGGAGTTTATACCAGCTCACTGTGTGAGACATCTCTTCATTTGATGTGTTTCTGGTCAGCTCCTCCCTAGCCATCCAAGAGAAATCAGTAGGTACCACTGCAAGCTTAGAAGTTCCACATGCCTTCCTGCACTTGAGACTAGCCAAGCCCTTCTCCAACCTCCATAGGCTAGAGCAGTGGTTCTCAACCTTCCCAATGCCGCGTGCAACCTTTTAAGACAGTTTCTCATGTTGTGGTGACCACCAACCATAAAATTATTTTTGTTGTTACTTCATAATTGTAATTTTGCTACTGCGAAAGGGTCATTCGATCCCCAGGTTGAGAACTGCTGGGCTAGATCAACAGGTGCCAATGGAATGGGTCCAAACTTAAGCCATCACTTTAGTGCTGTGCTTCTCCCACTTCTCTTCATCAAGTGGACCCAGGTCGTCTATTCACTCACTCTCCTTTACTGCCAGTTCCAGGGCTTTTTTTCTTTCTCATAGGTTTTGACTTTTCCTGTCTTGGTCTATCCAACCACAAACAACTTGCTCAAATACAAAAAGTCAGGCTGTCATTTTTTTTCCTCCGGTCTTTCCTTGTTCTGTCAGCAGTTCGGAGTTGGGGCTGTGTGTGTCTTTCCAAACCCAATGGTTTTGACACTGAGTTTTGGGGGTGGGGAGGGGACTTAGTTTTCCAGTTTAAGCCCCCAATTCAATAATATTGAATGCTACTGTATTCAAACCAACAGCCTATTTTTATCATACCAAACCCTGATTCTCCTTTAAGCATATCTGGTCAACTATTAAGTGAGGGTGAAGTAATACACTCTCCATAACCTATTATACCCATCAGTAGTTTCTGTTGGTTTCTCTTATAGGGGTGGAGGATGGGGGTGTTTCAGAAAGTTCCTAGGAAATGGTGAACAAATAAAAGCATTTTTAATGAACTTTTTGAAACCCTCTGGTTGATGTAAATCACATCCCAAAAGAAACAAAAGGTGGTGACTTGAGTCACCTTCTAGTAAGACGTGGGTCAAGATACCTCCCTCCTCCCCCCATTGTTGCCTCATGAATATAATGGAACTCCAGAGTGAGTTCATAAGCACAGATTCTAGAATTTATAGTACATCACAAAATGGAGGGCTAGGCTTAGAAGGGCCATATCAAGCAATTCACTACACAGCATATATTCTGGATACCCATTTTTGTAGTTTCTTTCGTTTTTTTTCTCATTCTGTTGATTGTCTTGCTATTTTCTTGTTGATATTTTGATGAAGTTTCATCTATATTTTTGTTACTTATGTTTCTAGTGTTGTGTCTGAAGCATCGTTGTCTAATCCAAGGTCACAAAGATTCACTGTCACTTTGTTCTGGGAGTTTTATAGTTTTAGTTCTATTTAGGTGTGACTCAGTTGGAGTTAATTTTTGTGTGTGGTGTGAGGTTGGGAGTTCACCTTCATTCTCATACTTGTGGATGTACCATTTGTTGACGATGACTGTTCTGAGTTTTCATGGTGCTCTTGTCAAAGATTAGTTGACCATAAATATTAAAGTTTGTTTTAGGATATTGAATGCTATTCTGTTGCTCTATATGTTTATCCTTTTGCTTAAATATTACTTTATGCTATTTAAAAGCTTATATAATTTTATATTTCCCGTTCATTGTTAGTGCTTAGAATTGCAGCTGTGGTTTTTGTATGTTAACCTTGCATAGACGTGTGTTTTAGGTTTGACTGTTGACGTTCTCTTTTTTCAGCGTTGAAACAGATAGTGCTGTGCGTTCACTGTACTCTTAGGAACAGCAGCTTATGTCCGTCACATAGAAGCTAACCTCATTATTTGGCCAAGTTCTGGTTGTTGTTGTTGTTGTTTTCATTGCAGGGGCTAACAAATGAAATCATTTTATTTTCCCTTATAGCTAGCATTATTTCCCTGTCACTGTACATTTTCTGAAGCCTCACAATAAAAATGTATATAGCTGAAGACCAAAGCTCTAGAATCAATTTTTTTTTTAGAAGTCCAATGCGAGAATTGATTTTTTAAAAAGTAAATCATGCCCCGGTGGCGTAGTGGTTGTGCACGGGACTGCGGCCCGCTGGGATGGAGGTTCAATTCCAGCTCCACGGAGCAGAAGCTGGGCCTCCTACTCCCACCACCTGAGGGCAGTGATGCCCCCCCCCCCCCCCAAAATAAATAAAATAAATAAATAAATCATTTTGGGCTGAGCTCCAGTAGCGTAGTGGTTGTGTGTGGAACTGCAGCCCACTGGGTTGGAGGTTCAAATCCAGGAGCAAAGCTGGGCCTCCTACTCCCACCACCAGAGGGCAGTGATGCCCCAAAAACAAAAAAAATAAATCATTTTATTGGGGCTCTTACATCTCTTACAATAATCCATACATAATAGTATTAAACACATTTGTATATATAGCTGCCATCATCGTTTTCAAAACATTTTCTATTTGAGCCCTTGGTATTAGCTCCTCTTTTTTGTCCTCCCTCCCCCACCCTCCCTCTTTCAGGAACCTGGGATAAATTATTATCTTTTTCATATCTTAAATTGTACGCTGTCTCCCTTCACCCTTGTTTATGTTGTTCGAGATCATTGCAATTGGTTCCCTGTTTCTCCTCCCCCACCTTCCTCCTCCTCACCTTCCCCTTCCCCTCATGGTGTCGCTACTCCCATAATTGCTCCTGAGGGAGTTATCTACCCTGGGTTCCCTTAGAATAGATTCTCTCTCTGTTCCCTTGAGACATTGATATCAAAGAGTAAGCCCACTGCCGCCTGGCCAAGTCTGACTCACAGTGACCCTATGTAGGTCTTCCGAGACTGCCTGTCTTTACAGGAGCAGACAGCCGAACCCCCTCTCCCTCAGAGCAGCACAGCCTTTGAACTGCCCACCTTGAGGTTTGCAGCAAAACACTGAGCCCTTGTGTGCCACCAGTAATAGCCCTGAGATATAAGAGGCCACCTAAAGTTCCACCACTTCAAACTAAGGCATACAAGTCCAGTGGAAGCAGAATGTCAAAGTCATTTCTTACTCATAAAGTAGTATATTTGCTCTCAATAAAAGGATTTTTTTAAAAAATCTAATATTAACAGAAAAAGAAGATTCTCTCAAGGTATGGCCAGAGAAAGCGTTCCTAAGATGTACATTCAAGTAAAAAAAGAATACAGAACAGCAAGCCTATAGGGTATGATTTTCTGTACAAAATAAAGTCAGATACACATCTGTTTATATATGTAACCTGTGTGTTTTTTGTGTAATTTTAAAAATATATTAACCATTTTATTGATATGTAATTTATATATCATACAATTCAATAGTTTAAACATTAAAAAAATTAAGTATATTTAAGGCCTTTTGCAAAGAGTATATTTATGGCCTGCAAAGCCTAGCCCTTCCTAGGTGACTTTTACAGAAAGAGTTTGCTGCCTCTGATCAGCAGGGTACGTGTGGAGCACCCACGCTATGCTGCATGCTGGGGGTCCGCCCCTTTTACTGGAGAGGGAACTGACTCTTGGAAAGGGGGGAAGCACTCGCTCAGAGACTCACAGAGCTGGGGTTTGAACCGGTTTTGCCCAGACTTAAAGTCGTTTGTTATAGTATGCTTGTCCATGTGATTCTTTGTATATGCCCTTCTCTCAAGCTAATGATTGTTCATTTTAGTTTTAACCGCCTGGACCTGCCACCTTATAAGAGTTATGAACAACTGAAGGAAAAGCTGTTGTTTGCCATCGAAGAAACAGAAGGATTTGGACAAGAATAGCATCTGAGCATTTGCACCACTGAAGGACGAGACGACTGTATTTGTCCTTTCCCTCTTTGCCTATTGCACATCTTGTTGTAAGTGGACTGTGACTGTTTAGAGAGGTATCTGTGTGTAAACAAATTAATGCTATCATTGAGATTTCTCTCCTAATGATTCTGGATTTCTACTCAACCATTTCCAGAAATCAGATCTGCAGATGACTGGTCAAAACCTTCTTAACTTGAGATTTGACAGCAATGAAATATGCCTTGTCTTATTCCACTAGATTGTTTCCTTAACAATTTTGTATACATGTGTCAAAAGTCTCACTTGGGAGTTGGTTTTTTTTTTTTTATGGTTCTGCAAATATGCAGGGAAGTCCCTTGGTAACTACAATATGCAAGATCTTCATGTTAAGCCTCTTGGTTTAAGGGGCATTTGTTTCAAGAACAAGCATAACCCAGCTCCTGGAGGCCATAAGCTGACTCCGGCTTGTGCTCTCCCTCTCCCCTTGGCCTGGCGTGACTGTTGTTGTTCCTTTCTGGAGCATGAATCGTGCAGCATCTTGACGTTACACCTGAAGGAGAGGCAGGACAGGACTCTCGCATCTCTCTACTAAGTAGCTTTGTCCGTTTGGATTCAGGGAGAAGTTGGTCCCAGCCTGCACATGACTTCATACTGCTGCTCATTTGAGAATTGTGCTTGTTTCAGTTGCCTTGCAAATACTAAACTGTGCAAACAACATTAACACTGTGGTTCTGTCACTGTTGCGTACACAAGTTAACCTACATTTGGGATTAATGTAGCAGAGTTCATCTCAAGCCACAGTGAACATTTGTGTTTGGGAAAAGAATGCACCCTTATTACACTTTTGTCAATCTACCTTTTGTTCTACAGCAGTGGTTCTCAACCTGTGGGTTGGGACACCTCTAGAGGTCGAACAACCCTTTCACAAGGGTTGTCCAATTCATAACAGTAGCAAAATGACAGTTATGATGTAGCAACAAAAATAATTTTATGGTTGGGGGGGTCACTACAGCATGAGGACCTATTAAAGGGTCACGGCATGAGGAAGGTTGAGAACCACTGCTCCACACGGTGATTCCAATAGCCCCGGTTGTAGGCAGATGTGGAGAAGGCAGGGCACCGTGCTCTGAACCGCCGTTGCTGTGGGAGAGCTGTGCTGCTGGCTGCAAAGGAGTTACTGCCTCGTAACCACCCTCCGCCCTCCCTGATTGCCTTCAGACCTCACTTCTCTGACACATGTGGAAGTACTTTCCCTTTTTTAGAATTTTCATTCTGGGGGCTGAGCCCTGGTGGTATAGTGGTTGAGTGTGGGACTGCAGCCCACCGGGTTGGAGGTTCAAATCCAGCAGCAAGGCTGGGCCTCCAACTCCCACCACCAGAGGGCAGTGATGCCACAAAAACAAACAAAAAATTATTCTGATTGGATTACTGTCCCTCACTTACAATATTCTTTTCACACTTAAAATTTTAGGTTTTCATTCATCCTTTTTACCCCCCAACTACCTTTTAATCTTAGACTGCTCCTTTAGTAGCCAGTTAATGCACTTTGAACTTCCTATACTTAATTTCTTCTTTTCCCTTATCCAAACCTAGACTCTGTCGAGATGGCCCTCCCCACAGGTTTTTCTTTACACACTGTAGGGTGCAGCTGCAGCCAGGTGTGTTAGCGGTCATGGCTGATCCCTGGGGACAGCCTCCTCACCCATGAAACGGGGACCGTAGCAGGTTTTAGCAGGATAGAACATAAGCAGGAGCCTGACTAATGAACTCCTCTTCGATTTTTCTGTTTTGGTTCTCATTTAAACCTGAATACCACATCTTTATTTTTTTTAACCTTTGTGCATCTCTATTTAGAGACACTGCCATCAGAAATAATAAAATAAAAGGGTCGCCTAGTCAAGAGATTGTTGGTGGCAAGGGGAAATGAGGCTCTCCTTAACTCTTCCTGTACCTTTTATCCTATATGGCCTGGGAAATGTAGTTTGGTCTCCCAAAGCCCTAGTTTTCTTTCAGAGTCGGGACTCTGCCTTCTCACTGGCAGGGAGAACAAATGCTATTGCTTTGTCTTACAGAGCGAATGTCTGCCACCCACTCCTCATATCTGTTGAACCTCAGTCGTCCACGGCTGTGGAGATTAAGCCTTATAAAGATTTCTTCTTGAGATGATTTCTCATATGGAAATGTAGTTACCCTACAATATTTACAAGAGATTTATGAGATTAAATTAAGAGATAATGTAAGAAAGTAGTCCTTTTTTTTTTGTTTTGTTTTGTTCTACATAATGCTTCATGATTCATTTAGGGACCTAGAAATATTGTGTGAAAATGTATAAATATCACCCAAAAGGCTTTCTGCCCTATATTTTTAAAATACAGAATAGTTATATTTGAATTAGCCCTGGCCCTAGTTCTATAGGGCTTGGCTATTTAATATTTTTATGGAAGAAACGTTTAGTTCTGGAAAAGGTAAATGCTTGTATATATTTTTGCAGCCTGGGATCTCCCTTACTCCATTTCTTTCTTTAATTTAAATGGCCACATGTAAATGTCTTCCCTGCTGTGTTAGGAACATGGGGGCTGGATATCCCAAGAGACAGAGATTATATAAAAATACTGCAAATATAGACAGCAGACAGAATACCTACCAAATGCTATCTTAAATTTTGGTCTAAAAGAAACATTTGGGAATAGATTTATTGTAAGTGTTAAATTAGAGATTTCGTAAAACTAAATTGCTTTTTAGAGTCCTTTTTCTTGTAAGCAGTGTAAATGCTAATAAATTCTGTTAATTTTTTTTCTTTTTTACTGCATGTTACATTGAAATAAAAACAAAGTGACAACTGCCTTATTCTGCTCTTTGGGGGGATTGGGAAAGACAGCCTTCTACAACGTGGATCCAGTGAAAGAACCCCACTTGGGCCATCAAATGGGATCGTTAAAACTGATCCAGCAGCCTAGATTAGTGATTTCCTTCTCGTTCTTTATGATCTTAGGGCAGAGTGCAGAAGAATCCTAGTTCAAGAGACTTACAATAACTCTATTAAAAGAACACACTCTATCTGAAGAACCTGAAATGACTCATGGGCAGCTGAGTAAACCACGGAAATTAACTTGTCCTCTGCTCTCTGCCCTTCCTTATTTGAGATGTAACTTCATCTAAAACACCTTCAGGGTTTTACTGTTTATTAATTGGTATCTCCAGCCCCCTCTTTTTCTTTTTCTTTTCTTTGAGAGTTGTTTGCGAAATTTTGTGTGTATATGTGCTTTCATTCCCTAGATGAAACCGCAGCACTGGATTGTGTGATACTGTATCAGTTTCTTTGTTTCCTTGGATTGTAATTTCAAATGCTCAGGTAACTGCACAACTACCACAGGGAGTCACATGCTTTTATAAAGGCCCTCCAGGGGGCTGCCCTCGCTTGCAATTTGTCTTACAAGAGGTAAGACTGTGTTGATAATTAAACGTTTTTTGGTCCTTCACTTGCACACTTTTTTGTCTTGGGTGAAAAGGTGTCCCCTACCTGCAGAGGAGTGGCCCGTAGGAGCGGGTATCCTGGAGAATCCTGCCTATCTGCTCCTGACGGCCCGTGCGCAGCCCTCTTCTCCTCTCCTCATCCCAGTGAGCTGGCCTGCACCGTTGTCCCTCAGTCCCAGGAAGGTTGCCAACATTCATCCTAAATGTCTGGCACTGCGGGATCGCTACCGCATCCTCATTTTGTCTTCTTGGCTGCCTCAGAGCGGGGTCGTTATTTTGCATATGAGAAAATACAAGCTCAAAGTGTTTGAGTAACTGTTGGAATTTTCCGTAGTGAGTACGGATTGGGATCCCAAGCTCTGAGACTCCAGAACCTGGCTGATTTAATGGCTCTGCTAACCTGTGCTCCACAAATCCCATGGCCCATGCATTCTTCCCGCCCCCTTGGTCTCCAAGTCCTGCCACATGGATCTAGAAAATATTTGAATCTTCCAGGTGCCCCCCACCGCCCCTGCCCGAATTTGATTGACCACAGCAGTTTTCCCTCTTCATCGCTTCCATTCTCTCCAGTCCACATCCATCCTCTGTGCTACCACACAACGGTGGCTGACCCAAGTCTCAGTGTCTCCCCTCTGCTTCCAGTCGTGGTTCCTCCACTGCCACAGAATGCTCCCAGGCTTGCCCGGCAAGCATTCAGAATGGACAGGTGGCCAACCTGTCTGGGGTTGTGAGCTGGTTAAATTTTGTACCTCTCTGCTTCTCCAGGTTCTCCAAAGTAACAGTATCACCATGGTTTAGGGTCTGGACCCTCAAGCAAGTTTGCCCCCTGGTACATGCTTTCCTAATGTTTCTCGCATTCAGTGGCCGTTGTTTTTTGGATCCAGTTTTTTTAAGCTTATTACTTTGAACTCATCTTAAGATGCAGAGCGCGCTAGCTCCCATACAGCGCTCACCTGGCCTTGCCCACTGCTAACCTGTAACCACGTTGCTATTACCACAACGGAACAGTTACCCTCAGTCAAAACGCACCTCACTGAATACTGGCCTTCGATTTCCACAGTATTCCATCCTCGTTTCCTATCCAGGCCCAGCTCCAGACCCAAGGCTGCATTCACTTGTCACGCCCCTTTAAAAAGAAACACAAACAACAGGGTAGAACCGCTTCCTGAGATCACAGCTCTAATCCTCACAGAAGCTAATTGCTGAGGGCGACCCTGCAGCTCGCAGGCACATCCACGGCTTTCGAGAATGCCACCCGGGCCCTTGTGGCATCGCCCCCACTCACCACCATCAAGACTGTTCTCACTCAGCGACCCGGCAGAGGAGGGGGGACTGCCCCTGTGGGCTTCATAGGCTATACCTCTGAGAACAAACGCTTCATCTTGCTCCCACGGAGCAGCTGGTCGTGGTTGAACTCTTGACCTTGTGGCTAGCAGCCCGTGGAGAAGCCTACGATGCCTTGGGACTCTGTCTCTTCCAATCACTGGCAGCTCATCCTTCTGTCTTTCATGACCTTGTGAGAATCCGTTCAAACTCACCAGCCAATCCTCAGAAACAGGAGGCTGTTTCCATAAAGGTTTAGGTTCTCGGAGTTGTATGAGTTAGACACGCCGATGGCAGGGGGTTTGTCTTTGTTTTATTTTGGTAAGGGCAAGAGGCAAAGTTGGTAGTTGCCACCCAAAACTTCTTGGGCGAGGCTGTCTGCTGCCATAAAGAGTTGCGTCGGGACCCTGAAGAGCAGTTCTGTTCAGCACTGTAGGATCACCCTGACTTGCCATCTGCTCAGTGGCAAAGGGTGGGGTTTGGTTGGGGCTTGATGTTTTTGTGGGGTTTTGTGAAATGTACCGCAGAGGAGCTACGCCCTTCGAGACATCCTATGGAGGGGCACATGTTATCAATACCCCCGATTATCAGTTAGAGTCCCCATGTGAAGATGGTTTCCATCAGGTTTCATCACCGAAGTCCCTCTCAACGCACACACTCCTGAAAGCACTGAGCCCTAACCCCTTGTGGCCTCTGTTCTAAGCCATCGTATCCCTAGAAGACAGAACAGGACCGACGGTGCTAGTGGGTTTCCAGGACTGTACCACCTGTAGGGAAGCAGACGCACATCTTTGTCCCGAGTGGCTGGTGGCTTCAGACTGCCCATCTTTTACCCACAGCCCCACTAGGGCTGCTCTAGAGAGACTAGATCAACAAAATGCAAACCCACCAACCCCCAGTCTTCTCATTGTGATCCCCTATACGGTTTCCCAGACTAAACCTTTGAATCCCAGACTAAATCTTTGAAATGAACCAATGGCTTCGTCTGTCTCCAACTGTGGCTAATGAGCTTGAACCACGGACCTTGTGGTTAGCCCACTGCTAGTCCTAACCTCGGCTCCCTAGAGAAGCTGTAATGGGTCTTTGTTGTCAGATATGCGTTGAATTCTGCCAGATCAGTGCCATCGAAGAGATATCCTTTATAAAAATGGGGTGCTGAATGGCAGCATTTTAATAACATTAACTGGATCAACCGGAAAATTATGTCACCTGGGAGGGTGAACGGAGCTACCGTAGAGCTCTAGGAGGGTTTTAAAAGTGAACAACGAAGGGCTGAGCCCGGTGGCGTTAGTGGTTGTGCACGGGACTGCGGCCCCCTGGGATGGAGGTTCGATTCCAGCAGTGGGGCTGGGCCTCCTCCTCCCACCACCGGAGACCAGTGATGCCCAAAACAAAACAAAAAAGTGAACAACGTGAATCCACAGAAAAGTGAAATGACTTCTCCAGGGTCAGGAGGGTGGGGCTGAGATTCGCATTAGCCGTGATCACTTATCTCCGAATTTAACGCAGGCAGGTTCCAAGGCTCTGGGGCCACACCTGGCACTAGCCCCCATCCCAAGCTGTGTGTCAGCGCATCCGACGCACGCGTTCTGTTAGCAAATGTCAGCACTGCCTGTTCGCGCCCCCCACCCGGAGGATCTAGAACCACGACACAGCAATGACCTGGAGGAACTAGCGTTCCAGAAGATCCGGACCCCAAGTGGCGGGCGAGCATAGGTAACTTTTATACTTTATCTGCACCAGGAAGCAAGCCGGGTTGAGCGGTACCAGGCAGCCAGAAATGGAAGTTTTCCATAGATAAACTGCTCCCCTGCTTTTCGCGTTCGGACAGCGCCGAGCAACTTCCCCAGGAGCCCTGAGGGAGTCGCTGAAGTCCCGCCCGCCCGCTCCCCGCTGGCTCTGATAGGCTGGCGGAGCCGTCTGATTTGACAGCGAGCTGTGCGCACGCGCGGAAAGGCCCTGGGCTGGGCGCTGGCGACGCGGAGCTGCAGCATTCCTTCAAGATGGTGAGTGTCCTCTTCAGGCTTGTTGTACCTGGCGGCTGGACGCTAGTCGAGCCCGCTTGCCCCGCCACCGGGCCCTCGGCCTCGGCCCCCAGGGGCTCCCGACGCCGAGCGGGGAGGCCGCGGGGCTGGGTGGGGCCGGGTCGGGGCCGGGCGCAGGGCGGAACCCTGGGGCGCGGGCTGCGGGCCGAGCGGCCGCCGCCGGATCCCACGGGCCTCGGACCGGAAGCCGGCTCGGGGCCTCGGCGAGGAGCCCCGGCGTGGAGCCTGGCCGCGGCGCTGGCGGCCTGGCGCCGTCCTGGGTCTCGGTTACGCCCTAACGTTGAAGGGCTCCTGGCAGCGTAAGGCGCGGGGGGCCTGGTCAGTGCCCTCCGTCCCTGGCGGCCTCCCGCAGCCCCCTGTGGCAGCTGGCCCTCGTCCCAGGCTCCCGTCGGCCGCGTGCAGGGGCCGCGGGCCGGGCCTGCCTTCCCCGGGAAGGGGTGGGCGTGGGTTGGGACTCCAGGCGCTGGATTGCCGCCCCGCCCCCACGAGGCGCCCGCTGACGGCGCGTCGCGGGGGCGGGGACGGGCCTGAGTCAGCCGCGCGGCCGCAGCTGCCTTTGTTTTGAACGTCGACAACTTGCATTGCGAAAGACCTTTGGGTAGATGCGTGTGCCTTTTTAAACGTTTCAAGAATTTACAGCTCTGATTTAGTGGGGTGGTGTTTTGTTTTTTGGAGTTTTTTTTGCAAATAAAAAACCAGACCTGGGGCTGAGCCCCGGTGGCGTAGTGGTTGTGCGCGGGACTGCGGCCCACTGGGACGAGGTTCAATTCCAGCTCCACGGAGCAAAGGCTGGGCCTCCTACTCCCACCACCAGGGCAGTGATGCCCCCCCCCCAAAAAAAAAAAAAAAAAAACCAGACCTATTCAGAGAATTGGGTGAAGGGAAAGATCGGACCGTGTACGATAGGACAGAATAATAGTAATTTATATATTACCAAGGATTCATAAGGGAGGGAGGGGGAAAATGAACTAATCGCAAGGGCTCACGTAGAACGCAAGTGTCTTGAGAGTGACGAGGGCAACAAATGTACAAATATGCTTAAGCGTACAATGGATGGATTGTTAATGAGAGTTGTGTGAGCCCCCCATAAAATGATTAATATAAAAAGAAAAGCCAGACCTCTCACCTAGATGCAGCCACTTAGAATAAGGTATTTCGTGGGCTGAGCCCCGGTGGCCTAAGTGGTTGAGTGCGCGACTGCGGGCCGCGGGCTTGGCGGTTCAAATCCAGCAGCTGCTCTCAGGAACAGCACTGGGTAGCGCCCACGACCACCAGAGGCAGTGATTGCCCCCCCCCCAATAAAAAACAAAAAAAACCCTAAGAATTAGGTATCTCCAGCCAGTAGTTTTCTCTCCAGCGTCCACTTTCTGTGGTTTGCCTTCGAGTGAATAGAAAGATGAAGCTGACTGCTCTGACAAGCTTTGCAGTCCAGGAAGCCAACCCAGTATATAGCCAGTGACTGTGAGTGGACTCGGCTAGCTGGATAGCAGGGTTTGAAGAATATACCATGTAGGACCTGCTTTTCTTCCTCAAGATGTAGCTCTGGGCTGAAAGAGCCCATGTGTAGATGTTCTGACCACACGGGTCCAGGTAGCATTTCAACCCCCTGTTCTGCTTGAGTCTTGTTGGTTCACGTGTTTGGGGAGATCCCTTCCACCAGAAGGTGAGCCGTCTTCGGGCAGAGACCCCATCTGGAGTCGCTAGTCTGTATACCCAGCTGTTGTCTTGATCAGCTACTGAGTGGCCTTGGGGAAAGCTCTTCTAGAGTCTGACCCAGGGAGGAACCTGGAAAGGGTAGGTCACAGCTCCCTCCCTTTTATCTTTTACACAGTCAGATCTCAGTGGCTGGTTCTCGTGAAATTTATGAGCACTAAACAATAGGTTGCTGAACCGACCTGGCCAAACTGCCCCCTTTTCAGAAAGAAGACAAAGTTACCCAGCCGCCCCCTGGCGATGAAAAACGTAAAAGCTCATAATCTAGGATAACAGTATGCCATATTTTTCGGATCATAAACTGCACCTGACCATAAGACGCACCCAGTTTTTAGAGCAAAAAAAAAAAACTCAAAAAATGTTCTGGGGTACCACACCTTCAGACCATAAAAATGCACCCTCATTTTTACACACCCCACTTTGGGAGGGGGGAAGAGTGCATCTTATGGTCCAAAAAGGAGTGGGTGTTAGAAATGACTTCCCAGGGGAGCCTCCTTAGCTGAACCCGAAGAGCAAGGCGTTAACTGCACCTGGCTGAGAGGGTGCCATGGAAGTGGGTGTTGCCTCCACTTGGAGGACTTGGCCTAGGGAGGGTGCTGGCCAGCGACTAGAGTGCACTGTGCAAGCTTTGAGTGCCCCTGCAGTCCATTCCTCACAGAGCCGCCTGAGCTGTGCATGGGAGGTGAGGGCTCCATTCTTTACCTGGATCCTGCCAGGGGCTTCCTATTTCTTTCCCATCAAAACCAGTGACAGCTGCGATCTTCCCGACCAGCTGTGATGGGATCTGGGCAACCTCTCTGATTCCACCACCCATCCCACCTTCACCTTGCCCCCTGCACCCCTGGCTTTCCCTCGAACACGCCACTTTCCTTCTTGGGGCTTTTTGTACTTGCTCTCCCTGATGTGTGAGAGCCTCTCCAGGAATCCCTGTGGCTGGCTTCCTCATTGCCTTCAGATGTCTACCGAAATGTCCCTGGAGTGAGGGTCCCCACCCACCGTCTTGCAAATCACCATCGGCCTCTGCATTCCGGTTCCCCCTTCCTATCACAGCAGACATTTCTTTCACTTGAGTGCTTGTTTGTTTAACATGTGACTGCCACTCCGCCTTCTGGACACCGGCAGCCCCACGGCTAACACAGGGCCTGACACACGGAGGCTCACTGCGCGGTCATCTCCAGCCCCATTTTCTAGCACCTGGCAAGTATTTCAGACCTAGATTCGGGCACCTCTCTGGTACCCTTCTTTCCCTTTTCTTCTGGGGTTCAGTCCAAAACTCTGGACTGTCTGCCTCTTGCTCACTGTCTAGTGGGTCAGAGTACCTCCTCCTCTACTTTTCTGCCCTTTGAGAGGGCGCGTCACTGCCCTCTGGTGGTCGTGGGCGCTACCCTGCGCTGCTCCCGAGAGCCGCTGCTGGATGTGAACCGCCAAGCCCGCAGGCCACAGCCCTGCACTCAGCCACTTACGCCACTGGGGCTCAGCCCCTAATTTTCTGCTCTTACTGTGGCTTTCCTCCCCATGGTCTCCAGTCCCATCCTGTTTCCATATGGCTCAGTCACTGAACTTCCCTTTTCCAATTTGCTCTTCCTTGTAGTCAACGGCTGGTCCTCGGAGTGGCACCGCCATTCGTGAGAGTATCACTGTCCTCTGCGTGGACGCCCGGGGTTCCCTTGACCTTTTCCCAGTGTTGGCTATTTTGAGATCCTTCTGCTTTTTGAAGTTGCAGACGCCATTGCCGTGTTCATCTTTTTCATCCTTTGGGAATTTCTGCCTCAAATGACTCGAGAGGAGGGGAGTGGAGCATTGACCACGCTCATGCTCTCCCTCTCTGTGCCCAGCCCCAGGGTAGCATTTGACACGGTCGGAGTGCAGCGAATGGACCCCCTCAGTGTGGCCCCCAGTATTATACTCTTCCCGCATCAAGCCTGTCCTTACTCCAGGCCCCCAGATTTGGAAGTCCCGGGCTATCTGCCACTGTGTTGGAGGGACCTGTTTGCGTTTCCTGCCTCCGGTGAGGATGAGAGCTCAGGAAAGCCCGCGGCGCAGTGCTAGCCAGTTGCTCAGAGAAGGAAATCAGCACAGTGGCACCCAGCAACCTCAGCTGGCATTTGACCGTGTTCCTACAGCACCAGGGAGCACTGCATTGTCAGCCTGTGCCCTCTAGAAAAACAGTAATTCATGGGCCTTCTCCACCTACCATTGAGGAGCCCCTCCTCCTGGGGGCGGGGGAACTCCTGGTAAATGGAGCGCCTGTCCCCAACAGAGGCTGAGGCCCAGCTTTGAGGAGTGGCTGGCTGGCTTGTGGCCAGTGTCTCGCCACCGAGGTACATCTCAGCCAGCACATCAGTGGTTGTCGAGTCCCCTGCTCGTAGACAACTGCAGAGACTCAACACAGAGCCTCCTACATGCCCCAGAGAGAATAGGTAAGGTTTGGGGACCAGTCAATTCTTCTGGAGAGAGGAGACGATTTCATAAATGGTTTAAAAGCCTTGTCAAGTAGAAATCTATGGAGCCAGGGGAGTCTGGGTACATGGTGGAGAACGAGGGAAATGAGACAGATACCAGAGGTTGACAGAGTCGGCCCGGTGTGATAGCGTGAAGACTGAATCAGTAATACATCCCACTCCAAAACAAGTCCATAAGTCTGTTATTAGCCCATATGTCCGATACTAGTTCATGAATTCCTCTTCAAATTCATGCAGCACGGGCTGAGCCCCGGTGGCGTAAGCTGTTGAGTGCGGGACTGCGGCCCAAGGGCTCGGCGGTTCAAATCCAACGGCAGCTCTCAGGAGGAGCACTGGGTAGCGCCCATGACCACCAGAGACGGTGATGCCCACGCACACACACACACACACACAAATTCATGCAGCACATGCAGCGATGGCAAAGAAAGAAAGATCACAGGCCACTGGGTGGAAGTCTTTTGGATCCAGTGGCAGGAGTAGTCGCTCCCTGTGGCTTCCCTGACTAGTTTTCTGCAGAACAGGATGAGCATACCCCTTCCGAGAAACAAGAGGAGCCCTGGGGGTCCGGTGGTTTCATGAGTTGGGTTTCCGTCTGCAAGGTCAGCAGGTTGAAACCTCCGGCAGCTCCTCAGGAGGAAGACGCCGGGGACGTTCAACTCCCGTCAACAATCACAGTCTCAGACACTCGCAGGGGCAGTTTTGCTCGGCCGTGCAGGGTCGCCATGAGTCAGTGTGGACCCCATGGCGTGTGTGCCATGTGTCATGCTGTGTCAGGTGCCAGGTGAAGTCACTGAGCCTGTGCTCGTGGGCCCATGGTGTTTATTCTGCAGTGTTTTCAGTTGTGTTGTTTGGATCACGAGTGGCTAAGTGTCTCCTTCCTGTTAGACATCGCTGTTTGAAATTCTTCAAATCATTGGAGTCATAACACCCGTCTGTGTTAAGTACGTGAGTCATGCCTATGGACATACTCTTAGGAATGATGCTCATTATCTCCCAAATGGCCGGGCAGGGAAGAATCAGCAGTGTCTGGTGGGCTCAGGACGGGGAGCAGCCCTCCTTCGGGCTCGGGTAGGGTGGGGTGACCGAAGATCACCTCTGGAGCTTTGAGGAGGTTCCAAGGGTTGCCTTGGTTATTGTCAGAGATACAGGGGTGGGAGACCGCTGCCTGAGGTTGTGGGACTTCACCCAGCCTTCCTGGCCCTCTCACCCCTGGACTGCTTCTCTCTGGCAGGCAGAGGTGGAAGAAACCCTGAAGCGACTGCAGAGCCAGAAGGGCGTGCAGGGGATCATCGTGGTGAACACGGAAGGTAGGCTCCCCCGGCTGCCCTGCCCTGAGGGCCTCAGAACAGGGGATCCATCTCCAGTTCAGCCCTTTTCCTTTTTTTCTTTATTAAATCCAGTGCTCTAGCCAGTAAGACTGGATTCCAAATCTTGAAAAGGAAAGCTTCGCTCAGTCCCCCTGCCCTGACAAACACACATTTCAGTGATTCCCTGCTTTGCCAGCCCTTTCCCAGACATGTTTTCTCATGGTCATTTTCAGAACTTTTACTTTTCAGTGTTTATGTATGAACCCTTTACGTATGAATACATTCTATGGTTATCATAAGCAAATTCTTTTACGTCAGTATAATATGAATTGTACATATATAAAAGGATCAAGAGCAGTGTAACCAAGAGGGATTACTGAAACCCAAATGAAGGCTGAGCGTGATAGTGGGACAGAGGAAAGTAAAAGGAAGTACAGGGAAGAGCTAGGAGGCAAGGGTCTACATTTAGAGGTATAAATACAGGCATGTACACATGTAAATATATTTGTATATGATAATGGGGAAATCTGTACATATATTTACAGTTTAGTATTAATGTAGCTGATGGACATTGGCTCTCTACTCAAGTCCTCCTCAATGCAAGAACACTTTGTTCTATTACCTTGGCATTCCATGACGCTCACCTTCCCAATACAGTCACTGTAGGCAAAGCAAATGTGGCGAAGAAAGCTGATGGTACCCAGCTATCAAAAGATACAGGGTCTGGGGTTGTGTTAGTCCGAGTAGACTAGAGAAACAAATTCATAAGCGCGCACGCACACACACACACATATATATGTATATATGTATATATATATATATATATATATATGAGACTTTTATATTAAGGGTAGTTTGGGGAGGCATCACTGCCCTTTGGTGGGTGTAGGAGGCCCAGCCTTGCTCCTGGAGAGCTTCTGCTGGATTTGAACCGCCAACGCAGTGGGCCACAGTCCTGCACACAACCACTACGCCATACCGGGGCTAAGGGTATTTGTTTGCTTGTGGATTTTTTTTTTTTTGGGGGGGGGGGCGGGCATCACTGCTCTCCAGTGGTGGGAGTAGGAGGCCCAGCCCCACTGCTGGAATTGAACCTCCGTCCCAGTGGGCCGCAGTCCCGCACACAACCACTACGCCACCGGGGCTCAACCCAAGGGTAATTTTATATTTAGAAAACATCCCAGCCCAGTCCAGATCAAGCCCATAAGTTCAATATTAGCCCATATGTCCGACAGCCATCTAGACAGGCCTCTTCAGACTCACAAAACATATGCAGTGATGCTCAATGCAGGATTGTCACAGACTGGTGGGTAGGAAGTTTCTGGATTCAGTGGCATCGTAAGCATCTCAATGCTGACAGGGGTTTCTCTGCGGCTTCTCTGGCTTCAGAGGTCTGGTTGCATCCATGTGGCTTGAAGGAATGACCACATTTCCCAGAATTCTCAGGAGAAGGCCATGTCCACACAGAGGTCTCATTGGCTATATCTCCAGATTCACACAGGCCAGACTCCACCCTGCACTTCTAATCCTCGGACTAATCCCAGAGTAGGTGACTGCCAAAGGGGCCCTCCAGGCGTGAAGATAAACAAGCGGCCATCTAGCGCAGAAGCAAAGAAGCCCACAGGGAAGTAGCGCAGCAGCTGTGAGATCACGAGATGTCAATGGGATCAGGGATCAGGCTTTAAAGAGCAAAAACTCACCTTGGGAATGAGAGGGATGCAGCCATCTGCAGGCAACTGGACATCCCCTTCCAGGAGGGTCTCGGGGAGGGGACAGCCAGTCAGGGTGCAGTATAGCAATGATGAAACATACAACTTCCTTGTACTTCTTTAATGTTTCCTCCCCCACTAGCATGATCCAAATTCTACCTTACAAATTCGGCTAAACCAGAGCATGTACACTGGTACAGATAAGAATTGAAAACACAGGGAGTCCAGGCCATATAAACTCCTCAGGACCAATATAATGAGAGTAGCGATACCAGGAAGAAGGGAAGGTGGGGGAGAGAGGGGGAACCAATCACAAGGATCTACATATAACCCCCTCCCAGGAGGACGGAGAACAGAAAAGTGGGTGAAGGGAGATTCTGGCAGTGTAAGGCATGACAAAATGATCATTTATACACTATCAAGGGTTCGGGAGTGAGGAGCGGGGAGGAGAGTGGAAAAAATGGGAAGCTGATACCAAGAGCTCAAGTAGAAAGAAAATGTTGTGAGAATGATAATGGCAACAAATGTGTTTGCCACAGTGGATGTATGTATGGATTGTGATAAGAACTGAACAAATCCCCAATAAGGTGATTTTAAAAAGAAAAAAAAATAAAAGGACATAGTATTTACAAGCATATTAATTAACTCTCCCCCATTGCTTTGTGGCTTCTTCTGAGAGGCCCTTTGAGTAACTCCCATTAGCATAGCTAGAGCATTCCCAGCTGCACTGGGCCCTGTAAAGCGGGGAGCTGCGGCCTATGCCAGCCTCCCTGGAGGCCTTGCACACACATTGTTTCTGCCTCGGGCACCCTGGTGCCTCTCCGCCAAGGAAATTGAGCACAGACTTGTGCCCTTTCTCAGCCCTGCGCCGTTGAGGGGCAGAGCAGTGTGAACCCTGGCTCCACCCCTGACCAGCTTTGTGTCCTCAGGCACACCACGTAAGGCTGCGAATGTAGAGACTAACTAGGTGGAGCTTAGGGAGTTATAAAAGCGAACTAACAGCGGACACCATGGAGCACTTTGCATGGGGCCTGATGCACAGTAAGTGCAAGATACAGTGGCCGTGCTCCCTTCTGTCGTTGCTGCCTCCATCCTTTCAGAGCTCAGCATTTGTTTACGTAAACCCAAGCTCCCGGGCCGCGGGGAGCCCACAGGCTTCATGTTACTAGGCCACACTTGTTTCCCCATTCGTAGGTGCCGCCTAGGCACAGCTCTTGCGCCTCTCCCTCTGACCTAACAAGCCTGCGACAAGACCCACGAGTCCAGGTGCTTGCATGCTCTTCTTGCCTTGACCCCTGCCCCAGGTGTCTTCTGTCTACCTGCCCCCTGTCTTGTGCAGGTATTCCTTCACATCAACCCATTTTATGTACAAGGAAACAGACTCAGAGCAGTTAAGCCATGTGCCCACATCGGATCGTGTGGACCTCCAGGGCAAAGCAGACTGCCCAGTTCTGCTGCTTGAGCTTGCGCAAGGCACCAACCATTTCTAGAATGTGCTAGAATGACACTTCTTCAGGGAGAGCCTTTCGAGTAGGTCTTAAAACATACTAAATGCCGTAGAATTGTGCATATGTTTACAGTGACATAGATTTGACTTGTAACCTAACACAGAATAACTGTTTGATTTAACCTGTCATTTACATTTTGCATGATGACACATTTTTCAGGGAAGGAACCCGAGGCTAAGAGAAATGAGGTGCTATCCCAGCACCACCCTGCCGTGGAGGGGGTGGGCATGCAGAACCCAAAATCTGGGTAGATTATTCCCTCTCCTGACTGGGCCTTGAAGCCCTCTGGTAGTGGTGATGTGCCCTGCTGAGTTGACCTGCCCTTACAGAGGCCCTGCAGAATGGGGGAGAGCTGCCTGGTAGGGCTTCTGGGGCTGTCATCTTCATGGGAGATCACCAGGTCTGTTTCCCACAGAGCCAGCTGCTTCACTCTGACCTCCCCAGAGCTCTCGAGAACCTTCTTGTAAAGATGATTATTTCAGGTCACTTGTATGGGGAGTTTCTCTTAAGTCTTGTCCAGGGTTTTCCCACCCCTGATTTGCCTCAGTGGTCTTCCTTCAGGCTCCCCTGACCACCCAGCTCACAGTGACTGCTCCCACCTGTGAACCTGTGCCACTCCCTTGTCCTGGTCACTTACCAAGCACCTGTCACTGCCATCCTCACCACTGTCTTTTGCCCGAGCCCCTGAGGGCAGCCACGCGTCCCTCCATCTTGTCCAGCACCTTCCTCTCTTTGTTGTCTTCCACTGTACCAGGTTCGATGTCCTTCCCCAGGGACTGATCTCTCTTGACAGTACGACCAAAGTCTGGAAGACGAAGTCTTGCCATCCTTGCCTCTAACGAGCACTCTAGCCGTACTTCTTCCAGCACAGATGGCTTTGTCCTTTTATCCATCCACGTGCTTTTCAACATTCTCCTGCAGCACTGCACTTAAGTGCTTTGATTCTTCACGAGCAGAATTCCTTATTCAGTGTCCAACTTTCACATGCTCGTGAGGCCATGGAGAACACCAAGGCTAGGGCTAAGGTGCGCCGTAGTCCTTGAAGTCACGTCCTTCCTCTTCAGGACTCTAAAGAGGTCTTGCGCAGCGGATTGACCTAACACAACTTGTCTTTTGGTTTCTTGACTGCGGTCTCCAAGAGCATGCATTGTGGGGCCAAGCAAGACAAACTCCTTGACAACTTCAACCTTTTCTCCATTGATGGTGATGTTACCTGTTGGTCCGGTTGTGAGGATTTAGGTCTTCCTTACGTTGAGCAGTAATTCATACTGAAGGCTGCACTCCTTGACTGTCATCAGCAAGTGCTTCAAGGCCTCACTCTCAGCAAGCAAGGCTGTGTCATCTGCATATAGGCAGGTTTTTAATGAGCCCTCCTCCGATGCCGCCTCTTCATACAATAACCCAGCTTCTCTGATGACTCTGCAGTGTTTCATAAGGGCGCTATGGGTAGCTACATACCTCCTCAGACCTCTGTCACTCTTGGCCACTTTTTGTTTGTTTGTTTTTGGGGGCATCACTGTCCTCAGGTGGTGGGAGTAGGAGGCCCAACCTTTGCTCCTGTGAGCTGGAATTGAACCTCCATCCCAGTGGGCCACAGTCCCGCGCACTCTTGGCCACTTTTTATGGGGCAGAAGTATAAGCTCCAAAGGGCAGACATGTGCCTTTTGTGTTCACTGCTGTATGACGGCATAGTGGGTTATTCATGGGACTTCTAACTGCCAGATCACCAGTTCAAACGCACCAGCTGCTCCACTGAGAAAGTAGCAGCTTCCCAAGCCTGCAAACATCTTTAGAGACCCTCACTAGCCCTGTGGGGGGGGTCACGGGAGTTGTCTTCTACTCAATGGCAGTGGGTTAGTAACCCCTGACCTACAACAAGGTTGTCACATAGATGGTACTTAATACATTAAATTTTTGTAATGTTATGATGAGAGTTTCTTGACCTGACAGATCAAAGCCCTGGGTTTAGAAAATCCACCCACACAGTGACCAGCCACCTCCCAAGGGCTGTACCTAACCTGTGATAGAAGATCCTTGGATCAGGTGGCTTGAATCATTGGCCCAGCTCTGGCCGCCTGGGAATCTGGGATAGCTTGTTCTCATTTGGTTCCCACTCACCCGTGTTTTGTTTTGGTTAGTGCCCTGGACCCTTTTCAAGCCCTCTCACCAGTTAAGAAGTAGATCCGTCTTGTGCCAGTGTTGTTCAGGACCACACAGCATAGCCCTTGTGGCGAGTGGTCCCAAAGCACTGGTGAGCAAACCTGTGGACCTGGCTCTCAGGAAGCTCACAGGTGATGAGCGCGTCCCTAAAGAAGCCTGTCACCTCTGACTCGCAGTGCGCACCTGCTCCATCTGGAGACTTGAAGGGAGTCACACGTGACCAGGGGAAGAAGAAATGGTCCAGGCAGAAGGACGTGACAAAAGGAAGTCTTCTCAAGGTGCTGGATCAGAACCCAAAAGTGAACTAAGAGGAGTGTTTCTGCCACATCGCAGGAGCAGCCAGCCTAAGCTCTGTCATAGCAGGGCCATGTCAGGTACACAAAGGCCCCCTCAGACGATCTGGGGGGTGGGGTTTACTGGGTGATGCTGAGAGCAGGCTGACATTTACTGAGTGCTCCATCTTTGCCACCACTCAGAGGAAGAAGCTGTACGTGACCTCACAGCACAGGCAGTGGTGGTTGAGGACCACTGAACACCAGCCGTCTGCCGGCGTCTCACTTTGTCCTCGGGAGCCGGGGCTGCTGATCGGATTTTGGCAGAGCTTCCCGGCGACGACCAGGAAGACAAGCTCGCCGAGCTTCGTCCACGAGGCAGCCACTGGAGACCCTGTGGGTCACATCAGCCCAGCCTGGGACTGACCGCGGCGTGTGTACAGGGTGGCCATCGTGCAGCAGCACTCGGAATCAGCGCGTCAGAGTAGGGAATGCGATGGAGGCCTGGAGAGGTAACATCACTCACCTAAGGCCACGTGGTCATTAAAGGCAGCATTAAAGGGGCGGAAGTCCAAGTTGTCGTATCCCTAATCATCATCCCACTGTGGAATGCGTAATGGGCACACTGCTCATAATGATATTTTCCCAAGAACATTTTGAAACCCCTTCACACTGGACCCAGGAGCCTTGGCGATGCGATTGGTTTGTCTCTTAAAGAAGAGTAGCCCCTGTGACTGACGTCTTCTCCTGTCGTAGCTTCTAACAGCCTGTGCGAATGCACCACTTCTACCAGACGGGGCTCCCTCGTGGGTCCCTGGTAGTCTGAGGTTGGGCTGGTCTCCTGCCTCCTGCTGGGTAGCCTGAGGCTGACTGTATGGACTGATCACTTGTGGGCCTGGTTTGCTTACAGAGCCTGGTGTCCAAACTCTGACCACTTCACGTGATGGGCCACGAGTGCCGTCTTCTTCACTGGTGGATGTCAGCCTCAGCGGCTTGGCACGCCCTGGGCACCTCTGCTGATGTGTCACGGCTGACTCACAGGCACCTGGTGGTGATGGGGCAGCTGAAATTGAGCGACACTGCGCACCGCCATGACCACGGGCCCCTTCCACAGACGCAGGTTCATTTTATAGCTCATCCAAGGAAAAGCACTCTCAAAGCAGGAAAGACTCGATGCCCCTCAATGCCCCTACACTGTCCGTTCCACTAGGAAGGCTCCAGGCGGAGTGTCCCAACAACAGGCCCTGTGCACTTGGCAGGATCTTTGCAGCCCCAGGAACAGCTGTTTGCCCCAACTGAGAGATCCTGCCTACTAACTCGTCTCACAGCGGGGGATTACTCAGCACCCCCCAGCCCCAGCAATGAAAAATCTTTTTTAAAGAAATCAATTTATTGAGGACTCAAAAACTCGTATCACAATCATGCACACATCCATCGTGTCAAGTGCATTTGCTGCCCTCGTCATTCTCGAAACATTTGCTTCCCACTTGAGCCCTTGGCATTAGCTCCTCTTTTCCCCCCTCCTTCCTTGCATCCCTCCATGAACTCTTGTTAACTCATACATTACTGTTTTGTCGTGTCTTACACTGACCTGATGTCTCCCTGCACCCACTTTTCTGTTGTCCAGCTCTAGGGAGGAGGTGGTATGTAGATCCTTGTAACCGGTTCCCCTTCCTACCTCATCTTCCCTCCACCCTCCCGGCATCACCTCTCTCCCCACTGGTACTGAGGGTTCGTCTGTCCTGGACCCCCTGTGTTTCCAGTTCCCATCTGTACCAGTGCACATCCTCTGGTCTGGCTGGATTGTAAGGTAGAATTGGGATCATGATAGTGGAGGGAGTCTTAAAGAACTGGGAAAAGTTGCATGTTCCATTGGTGCCACACTGCACCCTGACCGGCTCCTTCTTCCCGCTACCCTTCTGTAAGGGGAGGCCCGGTTGCCTAGAGCCAGGATATGCTCTGCTCTCTCCCCCTCCCCCTTGCTTTGCTCCCGTGTGCTCTGATCAGACATGTTCCTCTCTCTGAGCTGCAGCTTCCCTGCTGTGCTCTGACATAAATTCTGCCAGGGGGAGGGGCCATCATCCAGAATGAAGTGTAGGTGTCTGTGTTTGCAGCCCCTGGATTGTTGTAGCTCTCCTGGGGATGTGCTGCCTGCTTTGGACCACACTGGTCTGCACAGAGAGAAACACTCATTTCGGGTCATGACCCTGTGTACAGACTGCTGCTCCTGGGCCGGAATGTCCCTCCATGGGAACGGGGCCCAGCCCCTCTGGGGTTGCTACAAGCAGACCTTTCTAACTGCTTTTCAGTTATGAAGTAGCAATGAAATTACAGTTATGAAGTAGCAATGAAATTACAGTTATGAAGTAGCAATGAAAATAATGTCATGGTTGGGGGGGAGGGCGGAGGGTGGGGCACCACAGCATGAGGAACCGTATGAACAGAGTGCGGCATTAGGAAGGTTGAGAACCACTGTCCTGAGGCTTGTGGGTGTTCCACTTTCCTTTTACTCTTAGGAACTTGTTAAGGCAGGAGCCCTGTGACTGGAACCTGTATTGGAATCCTGACCTCACTGCTTATCTGCTGTGGGACCTTAGGAGGGGGACCACCTTACCCCTCCCCCCAACCATAGATGCAGATGTCATTGGAGGTACTGACGTCGGGAAACATTAGTGTTAAGACAAGCCCTCAGACCGGGTCATGGACTCTTCCTGGAGGTCTGACTCCGTCGAATTAAGGAACGTCGAGCTGGGAACTCCTCTAACCTTCCCACCTGGTCTCTATTCTCTCTCCTTCAGGCATTCCCATCAAAAGCACCATGGACAATCCCACTACCACACAGTACGCCAACCTCATGCACAACTTCATCTTGAAGGCAAGGAGCACTGTGCGAGAAATTGACCCTCAGAATGACCTCACCTTCCTTCGAATTCGTTCCAAGAAAAATGAAATTATGGTTGCACCAGGTAAGGCTCCCCAGAAGCTGCCGAGTCAGAGGAATTCTATCGACTGCCCTCTATGGGCAGCTCCCTGCAAACATGCGTCCACTTGATGGCTCCCTGGCTACTCCGGCTCGAGCCTCTCTCTGGAGCTCTGGTTCCTGATAGAGACCAGCCCATTAGTGCAACAGTGGACCTTTGCCCGGATGGGGAAGCGCCTGGGGCACTTGAGAACATAAAGGGGAGGGTGGGATTAATCGGCTTCCCAGGCAAGGTGGCCAGTGAGCAAGGCAGAGGGGAGCGGGGCTTGCGTCTGGAGGAGAAAGAATTCGTCCGCTCTAAACCAAGGTGCAAGACCAAGTCCCTCATGCCTCTAGTTGTTTATCCTGGGGACGGTGGAGCTGTTCACTTTGTAACGTGCAGTGCTGTCTCTGTGGCCAGACATGGGCGTGCTCTTGGCTTGCTTTGGGACACTGTGCAGCACAAACGATGCCTGTCTCTTGGGGCTGAGCTTGTTGAACATGCGCATGTGAACTGTACCGGTGATTGGGGACCGCTGCTCTACAACACTGGCTTGTGTCGGGCTGAGGGGAGCAGGTGAGATGGGCCCAACTTAGCAAAAAGGGGCCTCAAAGGCTACACAGAGCTGGGTGGATGGGACCTTGTGCGCGGAGGCTTCCCGGGCCAGGGGGACAGACTTGTAAGTTAAGGCTGAGTTGAAGGGGAGCCCTGGACTTGGCAGCACCGATGCTAAGAAGACTGGCTGCAGAGTTCAGGACTCCGCTCCATTTGAAGAGAGGAACCCTGGTTCTGTCCTCAGGCCTGCTCGGCCCAGCTCTGCTACTCAGATGCATGTGAAAGAAACCGAGAGCCAGCCTCGAGTGCCCACAGTTCCCCGGCACCTCTTTCTTCACTGCCTGGAAGGCAGGCCGGGGGTCCCACGGACCTCCGGGCCCCAGGTCCTCCCCCCTGGGTGCAGGAGGAGGAATTACACAGTCTCCGAGTGAGACCAGCTGTCGGCAGCATTGCTTCTTGGTTTTGAGAGTGTAGTCTTTGAAACAGTCACCCGAGGGCCCCTGGCCAGTTACCGCTCTGCAGCAAAAGAACGACTCGAAGAACCACAGGGCAAAGCCCTTGTAGCCCAGGGAAGCGGGTAGCCCCTGAGTTGGAGGGTCTCCCTGAAACCCAGGGCCCAGTTAGTGCATGTAAGAGTGAGAAGGCCATACAACTGGGGTGCTGCGTACACAGTTCTTTCTAGTGTGAACTACTGAATTGCGTGAGATGAATGACTTTTTTTGTTTGTTTGTTTTTGTTTTTGGGCATCACTGCTCTTCGGTGGTGGGAGTAGGAGGCCCAGCCCCACTGCTGGAATTGAACCTCCGTCCCAGTGGGCCGCAGTCCCGCGCACAACCACGACGCCACCGGGGCTCAGCCCATGAATGACTTTTTAAGTGAGGTGGCCAGAACCCTCATCTAAGCAGACTCCTGCCGTACCCCCTCTCTATATGCTTGGGGGGGGGGGTGATATTTTAAGGTGACATCAAGATAAGGCACATTTTCTCTAAACACCCTCACTCCTGCTAGAGTTGGGGGCCTCCCTCAGGGGCCTCCCAGCGCTCCCACCAGCCTGTTTGCTCTTGGGTCTGCGGTTAGTGACCTCAAGATTCTCCAGGTCAGGCCGGCCCTGCCAGTCATTCTTCTCCTAGCAGTCTGTCCTGTCCGTAGTCTTGATTGGGTGTTCTGTGTGCACACTCCATTTTCATTTGTCAATTTGTCTGAAATGTATTTGCATATACAGCAGATGTGCCCAGTTGAGGTGACGAGGTGGCCCTCTGCCTGTTTCAGCTCAGACCGGAAACGTGTCATTTGGGGGTGTTTTGGTGGTTGCTTGTGCTGTTTAAAATGGCCCCCGAGTGTAGACTGCAGGACTGTCTCTTGTCCCTCACTGCAGAAAGGCGGCACTGTGCCCAATAGAGAAAATAGCGGCGGATAAGCTTCCTTCTCTGAAGGTTGAGGCAACAGAGAGCAGGTCGGTCAGGCCCTGCCCGCAACACTAGTGCACAGGGCCTTTCACACCCCCGGCCCGTGTCTTCATCCGTGGATGGGGAAAGCACCACTACCTGCTTCAGAATCCTCCGCATTTGAGGGTCAGTTCAGGCGTGGGGAACCTGGATCATACGTGCAGCTTTGAAAATTCAGTAGGTCCATATGGAGCTTCCTGCTTTTCCACTGGTCTATAAAACCAGGGAGGCTCTGACCCGACTCCCCTGTGAACCTCGTTCTGCGCTGGACTCCTACGACTTCCCACCTTGCTTAGAGGAATCCACGCAGCCTGGGCCTCCATCAGCCTGGTGCCCTTGGAAACGTGTGTAGAAGGGCCAGAAGCAGCTGAGCTTATAACAGAAACTGACTTTAACCCCAAACCCGGGGCACTGCGATGGGAATTCCTGCTTTGCCACTAACATGCTGGGTCACCTTCGGGCTCGTTGTTCTCCCAGCAGCAGCACCTGGGGACTAGTAGAAATGCAAGTTTGTGGGTCCCCGCCAGGCCTGCTGGTGGCACAGTGGCTTAGGTGTTTGGCTGCTAACCAGAAGGTTAAAGGTTCGAACCCACCAGCCACTCCCCAGGAGAAAGGCCTGGCCATTTGCTCCCTGAAGACTACAGCCTGGGAAAGCCCTCCAGGGCACTGCGAGTCACCACTGACTGAGACGCAGGCTGACCCCCCGTCCACCCTGGGCTGTGTGGGCGCTGTGTGGTTGGGAGATGGGCAGGCCATCTTGGAGACAATCCCGACAGGAGACTTCCAAGTTTACCTTAGTTTGCCAGCACTGATGGTATTTTCATTGTGTCCTTCTCCTCCTCTTAAAAGCAAAGCATTGCGGTTCACTGGGATGGAGGTTCAATTCCAGCAGCGGCTCCACAGGAGCAAAGGCTGGGCCTCCTACTCCCACCACCAGAGGGCAGTGATGCCCCCCCCCCAAAAAAAAAAAAGTATTGAATGGGTCTGCTCTAGAGGTGAATGAAGTTCAAGGGGTCGACTGAACCAGAAGGCTCTTGGGGGTCCTTGGCGCTTGCTCCCCAGTTTCTGGGGGCTCCTGCCACCTCCTGGAAGTCCTTGGGTCGCAGGCACACCTCTCTGATCTCAGCCTCAGCGTCGTATTATGTTTTTTATGTTTAGTGGTTTGGTTTAGTGTGTGTGTTGTTGTTGTTGTTGTTTTTAACACTTTGTATTTCTCATCTTACATTTAGTGATCTGTCCTCTTTTCATTTTTCTCTTTTGCAGATAAAGACTATTTCCTGATCGTGGTTCAGAATCCAACAGAATAAGCTGCTCGGCTCCTTCTGTTAGTCCTTAACTTAATCCCCCACCCCACGCATTAATCATGCCAGTCCACTACAGACGGAATTATACACTTGAGCTAGTCCAGTGACCAAGGAGAGCTGCTGCTCCGCCCACCCCTGTGGAAGGGACCCCTGCTGCCCCAGAGGCTGCGCGGTCCCGCTGGGGGTCGGAGCCAGAGCTTTGAGGAGCCCCCACCCTGCTTCCTCCTGACCTTCAGTTCCCCTGTCGCCCTGGGAAAAGTCTGTTTTTCTTTACCTAAAAATAACCTAAATGCTTGCTTGCCCTGCTGTTGTGTTTTTAAGTACTAGGTTACGAAGGCCTCACTCTTCCTGCTGGCCTCTTGGTCGGGGACCGGCTGCTGCCTCCTCGCCCGTGGCCCCACACTCACAGATCCCAGGTGGCCCTGCACAAGCCCTCAAGTCGACGAGGCCTCCTCATCCTGTCTGAAATGTACTGGAGCCCCCAAACCAATATTCCCAATGTTCCCGTGGTCGTTTGTGGACATGCCCAGAGCAGTGAAAAATTTGCTTGCACAACAGACGTGCCCAGTTGAGGTGACGAGGTGGCCCTCACCTGTTTCAGCGCAGACCGGAAATGAAGGCAGGGGTTGGGCAGGGCAGAGCCACCCGCTGCCCCGTGGGTTTCTGAGGCTCACTCGGGGAGAAAGGAAGCACTCCCTCCTCTGCTCCCAGGAAGCACCTGATAGGTTCACACTGCGGCTTTCCACCTCCGGGGCCCCTTTTGGTGTGTCATGTTATTTTCCACTCCCATCAGTGTTTTCAGTGGCATGTGTTGGTTTTTTCAACTAACCTGCACTGGAGAAGGCCGAGGGGGCAGGGCACGCTGAAGGCCCACCCAGCGTACCAGCTGTGCTCTCAGGGACACTTGGAAGGGCGGGTGATTAGCAGGGCTCGCAGCCAGACCCTCCCGGAAGTCCAGCGAATCCAGAGCACCTGAGTGAGTGCGTCCACCGTTCCCACCACCCCAAGACCACATCTGTTTCTTCTCACGCCCTTCAGCTTCGTTAGGCAGGGGCAAACCTTGAAACCTAACCTATTCGCCTGCCTTCCCCAGAAACAGCTGCTGTCTGCGGCAGCAGGGGTTCATGTAGCAAAAACACTTTCAGATTTTCCAATGTCGGTTCCTTAATGGTATCAGGAGAGTAAAATATGCCCTGCAGAATTTAAGGGTGGCTATGGAGGCTGGACAAAACTTCTTCAAATCCTATTTTAATGAAAGTTTAAGGTTTCCCCATTTATCCTCCAGAGAGAACAATCCGTTCAAGTAACTTTTCTATTCAGGAGCATCTAGTGGGTTCCGACTGCTGACCTGGCACTTAAGCAGCCTAATGCCTAACCCACTGTGCCACTCGGGCCCCATCCAGGTCTTCACAGTTAAGAGTGGCTCCGGGACTCCCACGAAGATCAAGCCGACCTTTCAGAGGTAGACTCTTTTAAACAGATCTTCCCCTTGTTCTCAGAGGTGGTATGAGGCCGGGGTGCATGCTAGTCAGCTGCCTGGCCCCAGAAGGACAATGGCTCTGATAACAGTGAGTGAGGTCAGGCTGTGAGGTCAGGTTCCAAGGTGGCAATGGGCAGGAGAAATTGGGAGGGGGGCCTCTCCTTGGAGTGTAGGGCCCCTACACCCCCTCAAGTTGGTTTCACAGTCTCATCAGAATCGTAGTCTCATTCTGGCTGTGGGAGAAGCGAGGGCCTGAGGATTTCCACCCTGAGGTTTGCCATAGGACCATAGAATAATAGTGGACAAACCTTCAGACATAAAAATTTAATTAAAAAATTTTTTTTAATTCTAAACGGTAAATGTATAAAAACAATGTCTCTTTGACTGCAGCAGGAAGTGTGAGCCTCAGCACCTGCTGGGTTTAGGAACTGGCAGGTGTCTTGGGTGTGGGGAGGGACACCTTTTGTGGCAAAGTGTCCAGGTGTGCCCAGCCCCAGCATTTTGTTACAGGAATTTTCAAACAGAGAAGTTGAAATATCTGTTCTCCACCTAAATTCTGTAACCGCCACTACCGTTCCTCACCACCTACTACTGTTTACTCCTCCGCCTGCACAGGGTGCTTTCCGGTGTGTTTAGTATGTCGTCTCCCAGACACATGGGACTGTCCGCGCAAACCACGGGGTCAGTCTTGCCTCTTGACACATGCGCACACACCCGTGCGACCAACCTCTAAGAACGCAGCACCCAGGAAGGGGCCTAGCTTCTTCCTGTTCTCCATCCCTGCCGGAGGTGGGGGCACTGGTCACTTCAAAGGCACAGCTTTGGGCTGGCCCCTGGGGGCTCATCCTGCACCCTCAGCTCAGTCCCACCTATTCTATGAGCTCCCACTGCCCTTTCTCCAGAGATGTATTTAGAAAACTGTCCCCGAATAAAAATATTTTAGAGCAGCAGTTCCCAACCTCTGGGTCATGACCCCTTTGGCGGTCAAACCACCCTTTCACAGGGGTCACCCAATTCATAACAGTAGCAAAATGACAGGAAGTTGCAACAAAAATGTTAAATTTTTTCCCCCAGGGGAAAAAACCCTCTTGTTAGAGTTGGGGTTATCACCACATGAGACGCTTTTATTTTATTTTTATTTATTTATTTATTTTTTTTTTTTGGCATCACTGCTCTCCGGTGGTGGGAGTAGGAGGCCCAGCCCCACTGCTGGAATTGAACCTCCGCCCCAGTGGGCCGCAGTCCTGCGCACAACCACTACGCCACCGGGGCTCAGCCCGAGAAACGCTTTTAAAGGGTCGCGGCATCAGGAAGACCAAAGCATTGTTAGAGGTTCTCTCCATGCTTTCCTATGCATGCTTGTCTCAAACTGCATACTCCTACTTTTTTTTTTGTTTTTTTTGTTTTTGTTTTTTTGGGGGGCATCACTGCCCTCCGGTGGTGGGAGTAGGAGGCCCAGCCTTTGCTCCATGGAGCTGGAATCGAACCTCCATCCCAGTGGGCCACAGTCAAACGCACAACCACTACGCCACCGGGGCTCAGCCAAATACTCCTACTTTTTCAAATTGGGAATCCCAACCAGCTTTCCGAGCTCAGGTCCTGGTATGTCTACTTTGCCAAATTTGGGGAAGGCCAGCAGTGGAGGAGGATGTTGGTTAAGACCTCAGGTCGGGATAGCACAAAGGTCTGGGCAACGAGTAAGCTGATGGGTCAGAGGAGAAGCAAGTCACCAGAGCACATCACAGACACCACCTAACTGCAGCCTGAGGCACTGTGCACCCGCCTCTGGGGCAGGTTCCGAGTCTGCTGGTTGCCCCTCCCTCAGGAGCATGGTTCGAGCCCAGGAGCTGCACCAACTGACTGCCCCGGCCTGGGCCTCCCTCTCTGGGCCCTCACAAGCCCAGCCCTGTGTTCTGGTCCATCATTGCTCAGGAGTTCTCCCCAGGCCCCTTGGGTGATGCATTCATTCCCTCTGGCCACCCCGCCCCCACCTTCACTGACCTACCGACTCAAGACCAGTGTGTTTAGGGTCCTGCAGGGGCACACCCCTTCGCTTGTGGCAAATACTGTCTTGGGCACACGGCGGAAAGCGAGGCAAAGACTTCTCACATGACAAACCACTAGCCTGCATGGCCCTGACATTGAAACCGTCTCCTCTGCCAGCGAGAGCTAGGCCAGGCTGCGCTTTATCACTAATGTGGTTCTGGAAGCTGAGCTAGAACCCAAGACATCAAAGGAATCCATACACTGCACACACAAAGATAGCTGCACAAAGACGACACGGTCCTCTGGTGGGAGTGGGAGGCCCAGCCTTGCTGCTGCAGGATTTGAACCGCCAAGCCAGTGGGCCGCAGTCCCGCACTCAACCTCTATGCCACCAGGGCTCAGCCCAACATGATCCTACATAGAGAAAAGCCCAAAGATTCCATTAAACCAAGGCTCAAACTAATTGAAACTTCTGGAAGCATGGCCAGCTACATGATCAACATTGTATACTAAGGATGACACTACCAAAAAAGGTAATAAAAGAATGCTATTTACAGTGACCACAAGATAAAACAAGAATAAATCTTACCAGAAAAAAGTGTTATACACACTCCAAAAAATTCTCAAGATTCCAAAAGGAACTTCTACAAATGGAACAAGGTTCCCATGTTCCTGGATAAGCAGTTTAAATATTGTAGAAATAGCAGTATTACCACAAACACTTCACAAATTCAATGCAATTCCAATCCAAATTTACTGCAATGTTTCAAAGAAATGGAAAAACGATTAACCTTATAGAGAAAGGGAAGAAACCTAGGATAAATAAAACATTATTAACAAGTGAGAACAAAGTAAGAGGCCTTACACTTCCAGGCTTTAAAACCTACTATAGTCACAGTAATTAAAACAGCCTGCGCCTGGTACAATGATAAAGAATGTCCAAGGGATTGAAAACCCAGAAATACAACCAAGCACCTATACATACCTGCCTTAAGAAATGGTTTTATTGACATAACTTTACACATTCCCCTATGGTCTTTCACATACAATTCTGTTGTTCAAACAGGACGGGTAGGCTTATACAATCACCACTGCTATCAGCTCTCCTACCCCTCACGTCCCCCTCCCCGCACACTGACACTTTTGCCGAAGTTTAATAAGAATGTGCTGGAGAGGTTGTGGAGGGACAAACTTGTTCCCAACGCTGATGGGACTGAATTATACAACCGTTACAGAAACCTGTATGGCATTTCCTCAAATGTAAATCTAAGCACCTCATGATCCAGCACAATCTCTACTTGGTTTATACCCCAAAGAAACTGGGACTATAACACAGACACACGTACACCTGTGTTTACGGCAGCAGTTCCCCCAATAGCCAAAACATGGCGCCAACCAAGACCTCCAGCTGTGGCGGAACGGATGAACAAGCTCTGGAACGCTCATTCCACAGAATGTACGGACCAATTAAAAAGAGCTCGACCACCGCCAGAGACAAAACTACAGAGCCGTATGCTCGGTAAACTCAGTCAGCCTTCCAAAGATAACATATGGCCTTTGTTAAATGGCAAAACGAGGAAACGGGGTGCACACACCAACAGAGAAGACGGATGAGGACAAGGAAGAAGTCAGGGACGGGGAGAGCAGGGGGGAGGCGGGTGGACGGCTTAGCCTGAGTACAATTTTGGCCTGCGAGTTCCAGGTACTTGAAACAGCGGTGGGAGGTTTCTGTCACTCCCTCGGCAGCCATTACAGAGCGCCCTTGGTTCAACCAGGATCTGTGACGTCTGTGCACATGACCCCCCCAGAGCCCCCAGTCTCGGGACACACGGCAAAATGCCTGCTGGGCCACCCCCCTGCCCAGTGAGCTCAGGTCCCGGAAAGCGTCTGAAGATAGGACTGATAGGAAAGAGACTGCCAAGCTTTCTGAGAAATTCAGAGGGGGAAATTCCCCGCCACAGGCCCTCGACTCCGTGGAGAGGGAAGAGAGAGAGTGGGAGGGCGGCGCCAGCGGACAGGGCGCCCCAGATCCGTTTACACCTTGGTTCAGTTCTGCAGAAAATACTGGAAAACACCAGGTAGCGGCCTACCTGGTTCGCAGTTCGGGCTCCTCGAGGGCCGCGCTTGGCCATGGCGGGCGGTGAGGCCCCTGGGGGCCCTGATGCAGGGCAGCTGCGCCGCGGGATGGCCGTCAGCTGAAGAGGGCGGGTGGAGGTGAAGACGCGCCTGTCTCCAAACTTCGGGGACCTCGGGGAAGTCCTCCACCGGCCTGCCACGTGTCCCTTCTGCCTTATTGACCGAACTTGGGCCAGGCGAGGAGTAGGGCTCGGAGGAGAGGGGAGGTCAGGTCCACGGCCCAGGAAGGCAGAAAGGCGGGCCGGGCCTGCAGACTTCGAAAGGGTCCGCGTCGAGTCTGGAAACCAATCGGGGCCCAGGGTTAGCAGCATCGGGGAGTCGGGCCCCGGGGGCCCACGGTCGACCTCGGCCGAGCAGGGGGGCGCAGGGCATGACCCCATCCCTGGATGCACACGGCGCGGGGCCACCGTCGAGGGGGTGGGCAGTCTGCGCAGGGAGACGGGGGCAGCCCCGGAGCAGGCGGCAGTGACCCCATTCCGGTGGATTCGGAAGGCAGAATTCAGAGGACCAGGGGCGGGGTGGGGGGAGGGGGAGGGGGAGGGGAGGGGAGGGGCAAAGCCGCCGCCCAGCCTGGGGGACTGAAAAACCCAGAAGAGAAGACCGCACGTGGAGCTGGTTTCGGGAAGGCCAGTGTTGGTGGGGGCCAAGAAGGCGCTGGGCCTGGGGCGGTGGGAGCAGGAGGGGGCAGCGAGCGAGGGGGCAGGCCAGGGCTGGCCCCACCGCGGCGTGACAGTGAGGCTGCCCTTGCAGGGCTCTTTACGGCGCTGGTTCGTCCGGGAGGGCCCTGGTGGCACAAGGTCAGTGGTTCGAACCTGCCGGCCCCTCCTCAGCTGACCGAGGAGGCCGTCCGCCCCCCTAACGACCTCACGTCTCAGAAACCCAGAGGGGCAGGGCTGCCCTTCCTGTCCTGCAGGGCCCCCGAGTCGGCACAGGCGCTGGTGTCTTTTGTCGTGTTTGTGAGGGCCTCTGCGTGGCACCGCGGGGGGGGCCTGGGCTGCCCCCCAAGGTTGGTGGCTCAAGCCCACCAGCGGCTTTGTAGGAGGGAAGGTTAAGGATTTGCTCTCCCAGAACCCCGCACAGGGCCCGCGGTCTCCAAGCCACTAGACGGCAGGGTCAGCTTCCCAGATTCCAGCCTGGATTTCCTGGCTGTCCATACAGGTTTTCTTCACACTTTGATTTTTCCTGTCTTACTGACTGCTCCTCCCTCCAAGACTGCGCAGAAACCCTATGTTCTGGACGTTCAAAGGGACTGCGGTCAGAGCAGGCAGCGTGGTGTTTCACCATCAGGAATGGTGTGTGCCCTACTACTGGGCTCTGGTTTTTGATTTTGGTAAAACTCACGTGGAAATTCATGGAGGCTTCTTCGTTGGTTTGGGAGTGACAGATTGTTTAATTTTCCCGAATTTCTTTAAAAAAAAAGCTATTAAGCCTACTCCCACCACCGGAGAGCAGTGATGCCCAAAAACAAACAAACAAACAAACAAAAGCTATTAAGTTTGCGCATATGACTTTATGTGCATTTTACAATTAAAAAAATGAAACTTCATCAATTTTTTTTGAATTTTTTTTTAAATTTAAATGTTATTGGGGGCTCTTACAGTTACCACAACATTCAGTACATCATTTGTATCAAGCACATTTGCACACATATTTCCACATACATTTCCCAATATTTTCCACTCGAGCCCTTGATCTTCATCAATTTTAAAGTTGCTGGACCACCTCTAGTGTTACTTGCATTGTAGTGCTTATTTTACTACTATTCCTGTTACTTGACTTTTCAAAGACCCAGCTTTGATTAGTGGGTACATACAACTGTTTTTGTTTTTTGTTGTTAATTATTTTTTATCATTAAACTCTGCTTTTGTTATTACCTGCCTTTTACTCTTTGAGGTTTATACTGACTCCATTTCGTTTTGATTTTTTCCCTAATTTTATTAGGAGTTAATCCGGACACCATACCATTCCATAGTTTAATCACTTCAAGCAGTGTTGGACAATCAGTACCAAAATCAGTTTCAAAACCCTTTCTTCTGGGGCTGAGCCCCGGTGGCGTAATAGTTGTGCGCAGGACTGTGGCCCACTGGGATGGAGGTTCAATTCCAGCAGCAGCTCCATAGGAGCAAAGGCTGGGTCTCCCACTCCCACCACCAGAGGGCAGTGATGGCAAAAAAAACCCACAACCCTTTCTTCCTTCTTGAACTCACCAGCTGCCCCTCACCCACGCCTCACCCCACCCCCATGACTCCATTTTAAATCGGACACTGCCCATAGATTTATGTGCAATTACTAACGTATGTACTAAGGCTATCAAGCTCCCTTCCTCCCAGTTTTGCTGTGTAAATTTTTTCTTTTTTTGGGGGGGCATCACTGCTCTCCGGTGGTGGGAGTAGGAGGCCCAGCCCCACTGCTGGAATTGAACCTCCGTCCCAGTGGGCCGCAGTCCCGCGCACAACCACTACGCCCCCGGGGCTCAGCCCCTGTCATTTTTTCATGGACTCCAAATATTTTGACACACTTGCCATTTTGAGTGGGGAGTTGTTTAGAAGCCTATTTAAGTGTCCACCCTCCATTTCTGTGGTCAGAGACCACGAGCTGCATGAAATTAATTTGGGGGATACTGGATGAGATTTTTTTCTGCAGTTCTACTAGTTGGGTCTTTTTTTTTTTTCCTCCCCACCCGCTCCAATATTGGGTCATCTTTTAAAGGTGATTAAAAGTCAGTCGTTGGGCTCAAGGTTCACCTGGAGTTCTGTGATCAGAATGATTGTGTTAAAAATCTTCCATGTTAGGCTGAGCCCTGGTGGCATAGTGGTTGAGTACAAGACAGCGGCCCATTGGCTTGGTGGTTCAAATCCAGCAGCAGCTCACCGGAAGCAAGGCTGGGTAGCTCCCACGACCACCAGAGGGCAGTGATGCCCCCCCCCCCAAAAAAAATCTTCCATGTCCTTTATTTGTTGACCTACCGGTGCCGTGAAGCAAAAAAAAAAAACCCAAAAATCTATGTAAGAATCCTGATCAAAAGGGGGGAAATGCAAAACGGAATTTCAAATTCTCATGGAATCCAAACACCCTGTAGCCTGGCTGACCTGAAGCTGCTACCCTGAAATAATTTTTAAAACTTTAACCGAAAATATGAGGGTGGTTGGAAATGTTCATTATAAAAAAAATCCTTCTTTTCATTCCTTTTTTTTTCAAAAATTTTAAAAGCCTTCTTGTATCCCTCAAACATTCTTTTTTTGGGGGGGGGCATCACTGCTCTCGGCGGTGGGAGTAGGAGGCCCAGCCCCACTGCTGAAATTGAACCTCCGTCCCAGTGGGCCACAGTCCCGTGCACAACCACTACACCACTGGGGCTCAGCCCCTCAAACATTCTTAAAACCAAAACCTACTTAGCTTACGTAGTAAAGAATGCTTGCCTTTCGAACTGTGCTTCTTCCAGTTTCTCTTTATGGGATCAAACTGACGACAGCCCCTCAGAAGACACGACAAGAAACTCAGGCCCAGCGAGTCTGTCTGCAGCTGAGGGACCATGCAGACGAGCGGATGGGAATGGCACACAACTCGGAGGAGGTCATCCACCCCGACCTGCACGCAGAACCCGGAAAGGGCACACCTTTTGCGGTGAGCACGCGCTACAACAACATCATGCAAAGTTCTGAAGACGACCTGCCAGGAATAAAGCATTCCTCAAGACGGTGGACTTGGCAACTTGTCTGTCATTATATAGATGTCAGGCCTCTTGTACCAGGAACATCCACGTTCCGAACCGCTACATCTTCCTAAAAAAAGGAAAATCGCCGCTCACTTTCCCGCCAATGTCTTCTGCCTCAAAATCTCTGTCCTCTAACTCTGCGATAAGTACTTGCATCTTGGGGTTGGCGTTTTTACAGCCCACCTCTTTGACTTGTGACCCCTTTGAACTGGAGTCGGGTGGAATCCCGAGTAGAGCGGAATATAGCTGATGTGTTGTTGTTTTTCATTCAACAACTGGCACACATTTCATTTGGTGGCGTTTATTTGACTACAGTCCCCTCCATTTGACGGCACTGTCCACTTCTTCCCTGCGGGAGGGGAAGGGGTCTTCAGAGCGTTGTTTCCAGGCAAATGTTGCCCTTCTGGTCTCCTATGGCTGATGGCACTGAGTCGTGCCTATCTTTCTGTTAGACGTGTACTCTTAAAATACAGATCCCAGGTAGCTCCATTTGACTCGGGTTGGCCAACCTGAGTTTTTATTTTTTAATAGGTACATTTTAAACATTGCTATCCCTGGTTTTGTGTTGTTTACTTCGCATCCTTTTTGTTCGGCTTCCTTCTTCTTTCTGCCTGCACTGACGGCCGGTACATTCATCCCATTTCTCCTTTCTCCACGTGGTTCCTCCAGGGCTAAGACAAGTCTGCACATCTTTGTCCTCCTCTCAAACACGGGCCTTTTGACAACCCTCTTTAACTCTGATCTCCCGTCTCACAGCATGTTGGGTCCCGTGCACCTTATTTTGTACCCCACCAACGAATCATCGTTTGGAGTGCTGAAAGGTGCAGTGGTGAAGCACGGAGAGAGAGGTCAGCAATCGGAGCCAGGGCATGGCAGCGAGCCGTGGCAGTCGGCTTCTGCCCGGTGTAGAGCCCACGGGGGCTTCCGGGCTGTCCAGGCGCGCCCCTACGCGCTGTCGCGGGCCTGCTTTTAAGTATCGTTCTGTGCTCCACGCTTGTTTGGACTTGCCCACACGTGTACCCGCTCAGGTGCTCACCCTCTGTAACATCGAATCCCTCCCCTTCTGGGTTACACGTTGTTACCGAAGAACAGTCTTCAGACATTGTTTCGGCAACCACCGTTCCTACGAACCGTCCTTACCTTAAATTACCTTCCTCCCCGGCTCCCGAGCCCCAAACCCTCGGCCGACAGGGTTCTCCGCCAAGAGGCCGTCAGGCTCGGAAGCCGCCCTGCGTCGGACGTCCGCCATTCTGTCTCTCTTCTCCAGCTCTGCCGGCGCGGGGAGGCCGTGTCCACTCCCGCACTGCCCGGCACTGGTCCGTCGGCGCGAGCCGAGCGCACAGACCATGTCCAAAGCCCGCGTTCTCCTCGCTCGGGCCCTCGTCTCTGCCCACTGCTCCGCCCGGCCACCGGCTTCGTGCAGCTCGCGGCGGCGGGGCCCCGCGTTTGCGGGACGGGTTGGTCAGGCCGGGCCCACGCCCTCGGCCCCGGCCGGGACCCGCGGGCCGCCTCCCCCGTCCGCCCTCTCTTCCCCCAGGGCTCGCCGGCTCCCCCCTCCGGCCGGACCTTGAGGAAGGCGGCCGCGCGTGCCGTGACGTCACGAGACTGTGACGCTCCCTGGGAGCCCCCGCCCCTTCGCGTCGCCCGGCCGGGAATCCAGGGTCTCTGCGCCGTGACGTCACGGAGCGGGCGGGCGGGTTTTACGTCGGCCCAATAGGAAGGACGCGCCGGCCTCCCCTTTAAGGAATGTTGTGACCTGACGTCACCAGGGCGAGTTACCTCCCGAAGCCGCCGCCGCCGCCGCCGGACTCAGCGCGAACGCCGGAGCCCGTGGACGCGAGACGAGAAGACCCCGGAGCCCCTGAGCCGCAGCTACCTCCCCGCGCCGCGCCGCGCGCCCCGAAGCCCCGGCCTGCGCGCCCCGCCGGGCCCGCGCGATGCCCTCGGACCGGCCTTTCAAGCAGCGGCGGAGCTTCGGTGAGGCCAGGCGGGCGATTGGGGAGCGCGGAGTGGGGACCGGAGGGTGGGCCGCGGACCCACCCAGAGGGCCGCTGGTGACGTCAGGCCCGTGACGTCAGACTGGCCCGAGCCCGGGACCCGGGAGGGGGGCGGGGGGGGGTAGGCTCGGGCCTGGGCTGGGGGCCCCCGCCTCCTCACCAGCTGCGGTGCCCGGGCCTGCGGGGCGGCCGGCCCAGGGGCGGGGGCTCGGCCCAGGGGCGGGGCCGGGGCTGCCCTGGGGGACGGCCCGGCCCCCCCCCCCCCCCCCCCCCCCCCCCCCCCCCCCCCCCCCCCCCCCCCCCCCCCCCCCCCCCCCCCCCCGCGCGGCCCCGCCCCGCCCCCGGCCCGCCGCCGGCTCACGCCCCCCCTCGCAGGTGATCATCGAGCGCTACAAGGGGGAGAAGCAGCTGCCCGTGCTGGACAAGACCAAGTTCCTGGTCCCCGACCACGTCAACATGAGCGAGCTGGTCAAGATCATCCGGTAGGCCGCCCGCCGCGGGGGCGAGCAGGGGCGGGTGCCCCCGCCCTGGGGAGGCTGGAAGGGGTCGGAGACGCGGGCAGCGAGTGCCCGCGGGCGCGGCGGGGCCGTTCTGGGCCGGGGCTGGGCCGCGCTTGCCCGGCGCTCACGGCCGGCTCTCCCGCAGGCGCCGCCTGCAGCTGAACCCCACGCAGGCCTTCTTCCTGCTGGTGAACCAGCACAGCATGGTGAGCGTGTCCACGCCCATCGCCGACATCTACGAGCAGGAGAAGGACGAGGACGGTTTCCTCTACATGGTCTACGCCTCCCAGGAAACCTTCGGCTTCTGAGCCAGCAGGAGGGGGAGGTCCGGCCTGGGAGCGGGGAGGCCCGGCAGGCTCTGCCGAGGGGAGCCCCCGTCGTCTCAACGGAGTAGCCTCTGCCCCCGGTGGGCTGGGCAAGGGGGCTCCACCCATGCTTCCTCTGCCCCCGGGTGGGCCCTGGGCCCGGCACGGTAGGGTCGCCCCTCTGGGCGCTGGCTGGGGTGGGAAGGATGGGGAGCAGCCTCTCTGTGCGGTTTGTCTTTTTTTTAGGGCCCTGCCTGTCCACCCAACTGCCCCTCACCCACCCGAGGCGCTGCCCCCCTGCCTGGACCTGCTCACCCCTGAAGGACTGACCCCCTGCCTTCCCCTCTCCTGACATGGTGTATAGCTCTGTGGTCGTGGTCCCTCTGCAGAATAAAGATTGCTCAGGCCTGCCTGGCCTTCTGCCTCCAGTCCAGATGCTTGTGGCGGGCTGGGGTGGGTTGCTGGCGGGCTGCTCAGAACCATTCTCAGCTTGCTGGGCACAACAGACCTGTGGGGGCTGGGGGCTGGGGGCTCCTTCTGGAAACTCGGGCCTCGGGGTGGGGGTGGGGGGGATTGAGTCCACTCCGACCCCTGTGACGCCACATGACAAAGTCAGACTGCCCTGTCGGAGTTTCTTGGCTGTAATCTTTATATGAGCACTGTGCCAAGCCTCCCGTCCACAGAGGTGGAGGAGGGGTTGTCAGGGCAGCCTTTTGGTTGGGTGGAGGGTGAGCAGCCACGCCCACCCTCTCCAGGCATGCACTGTGGTCCCGTGGTAAACTTCATAACAAAAACATTTATTAAGTAGCCACGACCCAACAAGCCCTTCCCATGGCTGCGTCCCCCTTCCCGTCTTGGTGCAGAGAACCACAAAGCGGGGGGCCAAGTGGGGCTGCTCCTGCCTCTTCTCCACAGGCCATGCTGTGAGCCACAGCCCCCTTCTGGTGCTGGGAATTTGTGACCTAGGACTTCAGCCTGCTGGCAGCCCTGGCTAGAGGGCATGGCCCCACTCCTGGCCTTGCCATTCCCCAGAAGTCTCGGTAGCCCTGTGCCAGCCAGGTCTACTTAAGCACAAGCATGGCTTCCATGCCGTCCGTGGCGGTCAGGTAGAGGCCATGTGTGAGGTAGTACTCCCGACGCAGGAAGGCGTAGAAGTAATCGGAGATGAGCAGGATCTGGGGAGAGGGAGAAGGAGTACATGAGAAGCTGGTAGGACTTCCCTCTAAGCCCAGGATCCCTGGGGGACAGGGAGGTACGTGGGGACAGGAACACCCCTCCCTGCCCGCCATCTTCAAGGAATTTCCCAACCCCTAGAACCTCTAGAGAACCCAGTGGGTCCCTGCAAGGTCTCACTAGCCCCTCAGAAGCCGCCTGCAGTGTGCCCCCTCCCAGGACCTCCCCCCGCCCCCCACTCTGCCCTCTGAACTTCAGACGTGTGTCTGCAACCAGATGTCCCTTCACCCCGGCTGGGCCCACGTTAAACTCCCAGTCACCCTCTTCTCTCAGTGGACAGCCGCGCCACAGAAATTCTCTGGCACTGCACCTCACACATCCACCTCGTCCAGCACACCACCAAGTCCTCCCGGGTCCCCAGCTCCACCGTGGCCAGCACTCGGGACAACAGCAAGATCTAAGGCTCCCTCCTTTAACAATGCCCCCTCCCAGGCCACTCCCCGTCATGTCCAGAGGGAGCTTTGAAAACCACAACCCGGGTCCCATCACTTGCCGGCTTAAAATCCTCCAAGGGCTTCCCAGGACCTCTCAGCCTGCTCCCCCTGCTGCTCTCTGGTGTGTCGATGCCTGGAATGTTCTCTCCCCTCTCCTCTGGTCAGGGCCTACTTAGCGCTCAGACAGACTCGCCTTCACCCCCAGGTGACATCTTGGCCAGACTGCCCTCTCTGGTGGCACCGGCTCCGCCCGACTGCAACTTCCCCTTCACCGGTGGGCCGCTTCGCAGGACGCTGGAGGCAGTTCTCCATGCCTCTCTCATTCTGGGCCACCAAATTAAGAGAGGCTTGTCCCCTGCCCAGGACCTCCCAAATAAGCAGGGACCTGCCAAGGCCATTCCCCACACACCCTGTGTCTCTTTCATCCCAAGCTGCCCGAGACTTGCGGTGCTAGGAGCAGAAGGAAGAGGAGGGCAGATAACCCCCGCGGGCGCTCAGAGCAGGGAGGGTGCTTTGGAGTCGGCTGAGCTTGACATGGAAGCCACCAGCCTCGCAGGCCGGGCTCTTGTCACCCACCTCACGTTAATGAGAGACACTGCACACACGGTGGGCAGGAAGGAAGCCAGGAGGCGGCCGTGTCCCCAACCACAGGACCAGTACCTGCTGCCATTCTAGTACCACAGGAGCCTGGATGGAAGTCTCCGTCGCCACAGACCCGGGAAGGCGACACCCAGGCCAGGTCTGCCAACCAGAGCAGGTACTGGGGACAGCGGGAACCCTGGGAGGCCTTGCCCTTCAGCTGCCTGGACTGGCAGCTCTAGGCTGGTCCCTGTGAGGGGGCACTCATCATGCCAGATACAAACCTCATACCCCGCATGGCCTGTCTCACTCTGACTCCAAGAGTCCGGACTCGGGGGGAAGAGCCCAGTTCAGTGTGACTGGGAGGTCGGGGAGTAGGGCAGGCAGGGACTTTGAGCCAGGTCAGAGGAGACAGACAGGTCCTGAGTCACAGTCAACAAACCAAAATGAGCCAACTCCACTGTTGCACAAAAACCAGCTGAACAAGAAGTTGGAAGTCACAATGATCCATATTAAGTTAATGGTGTGAAACTGCCATTCTCGAAGATCAAAAATGGTTGGTTGTCAATTTCATTTAGTTCAAAATCTAATATAAAATGGGATGAGGGGCAAGAAAAAACCTGAACATGTTTACAAGTATCACAAGGAATGACTATAAATGTTTGTTTTGTTTTGGGTTTTTTTTTGGTAGACATCACTGCCTTTGGTGGTCATGGGCGCTACCCAGTGCTCAGCACTGCTCCTGAGAGCCACCCCTGGATTTGAACCGCCTAGCCTGCGGGCCGCAGTCCTGCACTCAACCACTTACACCACCGGGGCTCAGACTATAAATTTTTGTTATGGAAGATGAAGATCTAGCTGAAGGAGGAAGAGAGCCCAAGCTAACCTTGGGACTGGAGAAAGGCCGTCCTGGGCTCCTCAGCAGGAGGGAGCGCTTCCCCACCCCCCAGCTTGGAGAGCGGACCGAACTGGGCCCCTCACTTCCAGAGAAGAGGAAACACTAACTGCACAGTGCAGGCATGGCACCTGCCACCTGAACCACGTGATGAAGGGTGACGTCACCGGGGCATCGTGTGGCGAAGGCAGCCCTGCTCTGAATGCAGGTGCGTCTTTCCAGAGCCCCCCGGGTGACTGAGAACAGCACAGACAAACCTGAGCTGAGATGTTCTGCAGGATGAGGGGCCTCTACTTCCTAGGCCGGAAAGAGGGCTGCGAATCAGCAGAGAGAACTGGGGACACAGGGCAGCTCAACCGAAGGTGGTCCTCTAGACTGTGTCTTGGGGCAGAAAGAGGTCAGGATTTGAAAAAATGGTGAAATCCAAGTTCGGAATTGAGCCATGGAGCAGTAAGGAAAGCCGGTGGCATCAAATGGCACCAGGGCTCCAGCTCGAACTTAGCACTTACTAAGCTCTGGACAAGCAAGAAGGCCTCTGGTGGCTGTGGGGCATTTGGGGCTTCTGACTCTGGATCCCTCGAATGGAACCCAAAGTACCTGCTACCGTGAGACATTTCTTCTGTCTTAGAGCTTAAATTCTGAGCAGCCCAGTATGCAAAGGGCCAGGGGTCATAGTGACAGCCCCAAATCCATTCCCAGGATCCTCACATATATTACCCCTCCCTCCTCCACCCACCCCCCTCACACACACACACACACACACACACACTCTTTCTGATACTAAGCAGTGGTGTAGATAATCTTGCCCTCAGGCAGAGAGCATTAGAAGGCTGGTTTCCTCCACCTCTGGGGCCAGCCTAGGGAGGGGCAGCCTCTCTTAGGGGCTTGCCTGGATGTGTCCTTGATGGAGGTCACCACCCTATCATTCTCACCCTTCACCCTATCTGAGTCAGAAAGCCTAGGACCAATTTTGTGAACCCTCTGTCCATGTGCCAAGTATGGTGCCATTCCTGCACCTAGTCTCACCTGTAACTGCTGGATTCATCTGTCATCTGTGATGAATCCCTTTGTTCCCTGCCTGTCTTCTGGTGTCCTGGCTTGATTCCTAAGATGTCTTTTTGGTGTCTGTGATTTCTTGGTCTTTGTCTCTCTTAAGGCTTAATGAATGTTCTTAAATTCTGTTTGAGGTTGGGGTCTCTTTTGTCCCTGACAATGTGAGGCAGCCTCTGACTGGGACTTTCCAGTTAGCCGTGAGGAGAAGCAATTAGCCAGGGCTCCTGGGGTTCCACCAACACAGTGGCCGCAGGAGTAGCCCTCTAGGCACGGGAAGTGGGGCAAGGGGCAGTGGAAATGACCTGAGTTCATTAATGTCTGTGGAGCCCCAAGTAAATCACTTCCCCTTTCCTAAGCTTCATTTTCCTCACCTGGAAAATGAGTTTCTTACTCTCAGAGATGGACTTTCCTAGTCCTTGACCCCTCTTTGTCCCTTCAGAGTCCTGAGGACCAGCCTGTTCTGGGACATGCATGGTGGCATAGCAGAACTCTCAGCTCTCCTCCCATTGGTGCACAATCTCCTCCCTCACCTCCTGGAGTCAGCTCCTTTCAAACCCCCCACCACACACACACACACACACACACACACACACACACACCTTGGTCCCTCCCTCACGCAGGGAAGCCCGTCAGTCACTTGCTTGGCCTGAAAGATGTACTGGGGCGCAGATAGAAAGATGACCAGTAAAGGACGGGGCAGATTGGAAGTGGGATGAAACCATCAGAATCAGAACCAGTACAGGTGGGAGAAAAAGAAAATGGAAAACCAACACTTCTGAGCATCCACCCCCTATGCGAGGTCTTTTAACAAAAGCTCTGCCATTCGCTCTTGGGAGCAGTCCTGTGGGACGGTGTTTTCAAGCCCCAGGCGAGGGAGGAAGCTCAGAGGTTAAGGGTCTTGTCTAAGCTCTGCTGAGGGACCGTGAAGAGTTCAGGTGGCAGCACCAGGCCAGCTCACCCAAGGCCACACCCTGGCTCTTCCCAGTCCCCCCACCCCCAATCAGGAGTGCTGAGATGGGGGAGTCTTGGTGGCCCAGGGATTAAGAGTTGAGCTTATCAGAAAGCGTGACATCGGAAGTCTAAAAAACAAACTCAGAGCCGATGCCGCTCATAAAGACCCCACAGGGCAAGGCAGAACTGCTCCATGAGACTCTGGGACCAAATGTTTACAGAACTCGAAAGCACGACCTTTCTCTTGAGGAGCAACTGGCGGTTTTGAACCGCTAACCTTTTGGATCACAGCTCAACGTGCAACCACAACGCCACCATGGCTCAGAGGTCTTAAGGGCTTGTTTTGAAACAAGCAGACCTCGAAGTTAGGCGTCAACGAAGTCCACACGGAAGAAGCACACATGACTGTGTGATCCCTTATTGTAAATGAGGAGGGAACGGTGTCAGAATGTAAATCTGAAATTGACTGTGGTGATGTCGGCACAACTCTTTAAGAGGACTGAATTCATACACTGCGTGATATGTGGATTATATGCAAATAAAACTATTAGGAAAAAAGGAGTTCAAGTTTAACAGGTGTTCCTTGGAGGGCATAGGCCGTCTGTGCCCATCAAGCTGTCCAGGCTGGGTGGCCCTATGGACACTGGACTCGGGACCGTGGGGATTCTGTTCTGTCCTGGGAGTCAGAACTGGCTGGGTTTGGTGTGTGACGAGGGGAGAAAAGTCTGTAGCCAAGGCAGACTTCGTCTCAAGTTCTACACGGCAGACCCAGGCTGAACCCCCCCCCCCCCCCCCCCCCCCCCCCCCCCCCCCCCCCCCCCCCCCCGTGGGACTGCCGAGTTCATACACTCAGCCGAGAACGGGGCAGGTGGTGTGTGTATGTGAAATAAATAGACATCTAAATGTATTTTGGGTCAATACAAAGATAAACTTTTTGGGAGAAGTAAGTAAGTACCTGTGCTTTTCAAGACAGTGAAAACAAGACCAAACTGGTATGGAGCCAATTCCAATGATTAACTAGTGGGAACCCTGATGGCACAGTAGTGTTTCTGGGACGGGAAATCTTCCTGTGAGCACACAGCCTCACCTTTCTCCCACGGAGTGGCTGGTGGGTCTGAACTCCCCACCTCTCAGTTAGCTAGGTCATCTGAATTCCGTGCATCCTGCAGCTGCAGGACTCAGCACGGCCAACATGAGTCTGTGAGGTGGCGCTTCTTGGAAGCGCAGGTAGTGGTTGCTCCAGACAAGACGTGGCTCCAGCCTCCTGCTCTGGCTAGAGCTGCTCACCCTTTGAAGGCAGGCCAGCCCACACGGTTGGGGGGGGAGGGGGGGGAAGAGACTCATGCTGGCAACCCAAGGCCACGCCGGCTGGGACCCAGGAAACTGGGTGGGAGTGGCGGTTGACTGCAGGCGGGGACCCTGGTGTGGCTCGAGGGGAGCCTGAGAGTTCACCAGCCCGAGCGGACTCCCACTCTAGCTCCACAGGGGCAAACCACGAATGAAATCACTGAGTTCCACCTCAGGGTCTGGAAGTGCCAAAGACACATCTGAGTCGGCTGTGGCAGCAACCAGTACGGGGTTCAGTCCACCAAGGGCTTCCTCATCCGACCCCCTCCTGAGAGCGCTCCGTCTCCTCCTGGTACTCCACACTCCGGGACCCCAGGCCTCCGCTCCCTCTCCTGGAGAGTGAGGCTTCCAGAGCATCCCTTGCTGCAGGAGTCTTCCCTTCCCGCCCCCGGCCCCGAGGACAACAGGGTAAGACAGCCATGCGCCCCAACGGTCCCCCAGGTAACAAGGTGCGTGCCAGAGGTCCCTAGTGAGGAACTCAACTTGCTTTACACCAGCAGTCAGGCTGTAGTTGCTACTCCTTTCACAGGGGTCATCCGATTCAAAACAGTGGCAAAATCACACTTATGAAGTAGCCATGAAAATACTACGATGGTTGGGGTCACCATAACTGGATTAATGGGACTGGATTAAAGGGCCGCATCAAGAGGAAGGTTGCGAAGCCCGGTGTTCGACCTTGATCGAGGGTGGCTGGAGCTGGGGAGACGGGTACAGAGCTCCAAAGTCTGAGCTGCCTGCCGGCTTGTCCCCCACACAGTCCCCACGTCTGGCAGAGTCTGGAGCCCTGGCGTGGGCTTGAGAGAGACCCGTCTGGGGATCTGAGGCACACATGTGAAGATGAGAGGGGTGGGGGGATGAACTTCGACCTGTGCCCAGTTGAGGAAACCAAAGTAAACATGTACACCCCGCTCCACAGGATAAGCGCTCCAGCTCGTGTATGCAGGAACAAATCGTCCGACATCGATTCCCAGAACCTGGCAGCCGGGCCCCACACAACCACGGGCACACTCCTGAAAGAGGCCCACAGCCATCCGTGGTGGGGGCTACCCATCCCCCACCTGGCTACAAGTGATCTGCCCAGTATGTCCCCAAATGTGTCCTCACTGGTCCCATTCCCCAAAATGTCATAGACTGGTCAAATGTCTGATGCCATTACAACACGGACACTAAGTCTTTCTGCATGAACATACAGGCGTAATAAATGCACAGAGAAAGATCCAGAAGGCCACTCCAGCACATGATCCAGAAAATCAAAGTGATGGTGTGGGCTTGGCCCCAACTATGCTCTACTTATATCTGAACCACTGGTAACTATCACTTGGTGAAAAGATTATCACACACTCCATTTTTAAGTTGAAGTACGGTGAACAGGGCATTTTACAATGCTCATTAAGAAGGCCCAATGTAAGCAATTTCTTCTTTGTTTACATGTAACCTTTGACCAATATTTTTTAACCAATATTTCTTTTAAAAAATAATCTTTTGGGGAGCTTTTACAGCTCTTTTCACAATCCATACACATATCCATCGTGTCAAGCACATTTATTTGTACATTGGCTGCCATCATCCTTTTCAATACACTTTCTTTCTACTTGAGTTCTTGACATCAGCTCATTTTCCCCCTCCTGTGACCCTTCCTCCGAGTCCTTGGTAATTTATCATTTTCCCCTCAATGTCTTACACCAACCGCTGTTTCCCTTCACCTACTTTTCTGTTGCCCATCCCTGTAGGAAAGGATTTATATGTAGGTCATTGTGATCGATTCTTGCTTTCTCCCCCACCCACCTTCGCAGTATCACTGGTCCTGAGGGGTTTATCTGTCTTGGATTTCCTGTGTTGCCAGCTCTTATCTGTAGCAGTGTATATGCTCTGGTCTAGCCAGATTTGTAAGGAAGAATTGAGATGGGGGGGCATTAAAGGACTAGAGGAAAGTTGAATGTTTCATCAGTCCTATGCTGCACTGACCAATATTTTTCTTTCACTGGCCACTGGGGGGAAAAAAAGAAAAGGGCAGGGTTTGAACAAATGTGGAGAACTATTCTCCTTTCCTTGGTTTATGAGATGGAATGTTTTTCCTAGGAATTTGGGTATTTAAAGAAAATATTTTTCTTGCGATTTCTCGTGTCAACATATGAATGATGGCGATAAGACACACACTATTGTCCGGTCCGTTAACACCCTGTGAGGTGGTGCCATCAAGTCCACTTAGAGGGAAACTTCAACCCGGAGAAGTCCAACCACTCGCTCAGGGATGACCCCCAGCTCCACAGTGAGGAGTGGGGCAGGATTTAGTTCAACCTTTTCCTTTCTTGTTCTCACTAGCTCCTCACATATGTACATGGGAGCTTCAGAAATTATGTAGGAAAATTCCATTATCTTTTCATTCACTTTTCCATGAACTCTCTGGTGTCCTGCAAACAAACGACACATCCCACATATACACAAATGGACACACACACTCACACACACGCCCTCTGGATAGTTTACTGCTGTTATTTCCTAACTTTACTGACTCAATTGTAATTAGCAAATGGTCCCTGCCACATGCTGCAAAATACTTACTAACCTCCAGCGAAAGAATGCTGCCTGAGTCACTGGTCTAGCTGCCAGTGTAACTAATAATCTACACATAATTTGTTCTATAATTAGGTGTGGCATTGACCAACTTAAACAGAGCAGTATTTAAAAAAAACAGAAAGACAAGCGCCAAGATGCAAAGATGTGCCTATATTCAGCTCCTGAATCAGGCTGATGGTCCAGGCTCTGGACACCCGACCGAGTCCCTACTCCTCTGGGTTCTGGCACGGGGACTGAGAGCCAGGGGACTACAGAGCACCTCCCAGGTGGGAGAGCTGAGCAGGGCTGCCTGTCAGACTGCAGCGTCCCCTCCCTGAATGCCAACCATCTCAATGGAAATACTGGCTGTTGGTCAGCTGGCTGCAGAGGTCACCCGAGGGCTTCACCAGCCACAACGGATCAGGTTGAGTCAGTCTGGGGAAGGGCAGCAAACAGAGCCACCAGTGGAGGCGGTTTGGCCCCACCCCCACGCCTGCTGGATCTTGCTCCCCTCTGGACGTCTTCTGCAGGGGCCCTCCGCACATGCAGCCATTCCTCACATGGCGCAGTCCCTGGCTATCTTTGGGACACTCGCTCACTCAACAACAATCTGCTAGGCAACTGCTCTGGGTCAAGTACTGACGTGGCAGTTGAGATCTTGGAGAAGGTAAGACAGGCATGATCCCTGGCTTCATGAAGCTCACAGGCAAGTGGGGCAGGTAGCCAGAGGAACACGTGCTACAAAATCACCAAGTGCTCAAAGGGAAGCAAATAGGCAGAGGAGAGAAAGGTGGCGCAGACCTCATGGAAGGACCCTTGGAAGAGCTGACATCTCACTCTTACTAAAATTCAAATCCTTGCCATTAAAGTTGGCTCTGCTCTGAGAAGGCAGGGCTGTCCTAGCCATCCAGACCTATCTCCCGTGCTTTGGACACGTTACCTGGCGGGGTCAGGCCCAGAGAAGGTCACCAGGATTGCTGAAGTACAGGGTCACCAGCTCAGAGGAAGACCTTCAGCAAGATGGAGAGAAGACACCCTGGCTCAACAGAGGGCTCAGCCAGAGCACCCGTTGGGGGTGGGAGGTGGGCAGGGGCGACAAACATAGGACCTGAACATGCTTTTTCTGCCGGGCACGGGGTCATGTGACACCCTACAACAACATAACGGAACTCTAAGTTCCCTATATTTGCACTGTGTAAGCCCCACGGTTAGAGGTGTGTGGGAAGAGTGTATATGGACAAATTCTCTACGAGTCAGGGAGGCAGACTGGTGGAAGGGGACCTTCACGTCTGTGAGAGGGAGAGGAGTCCCAGTCACATTCTCCCAATTAAAAGCTATCCACCACAACACCCCCCCCCCCAATAATAATGCCCATATTATTTTTTCTTTTAAAAATCATTTTATTGGGGGCTCGTACAACTCTTATCACAATCCATGCATCCATCCATTGTGCCAAGCACATTTGTACGTTTATTGCCATCATCGTTCTCAAAACATTTTCTTTCCACTTGAGCCCTTGGTAATAATGCCAATCTTTTTTGTTGTTGTTTTTGGTTTTTTGGGCATCACTGCCCTCTGGTGGTCATGGGAGCTACCCAGCGCTGCTCCTGTAATAATGCCAATTTTAAAGATGCTTTTTACAAGCGCAAGACTTGTAAGATACAATCGAAGGTTATCTGCCTGAAGGTGGCCTCCATCAAGAGCAATCAGACCCAGTGGTCCACCCCACCCTAAGTGCAGCCCACTCCCTTCTGATAAGGGTCAGAGATTGTTACCCTGGAGAAGAGCTTAGGACATCTAAGGTCAAGTCAGTTCAGGAATGGCAAAGGTTAATTCACAATCTTTTTTTTTTTTTAATTATTATTCACAATGTTAATTCTAGAACCTGCCTAATTTGTTACTTATGAGGGGGTAACCAAAAACCCAGAATTTTTTTTTTTGGGGGGGGGGCATCACTGCCCTCTGGTGGGAGTAGGAGGCCCAGCCTTGCTGCTGGAGAGCTGCTGCTGGATTTGAACTGCCAACCCTGTGGGCC
>PVJH01000025.1:574509-676010 GCA_004026705.1 Nesogale talazaci | reverse complement strand
GAGGCAGCATGGGAACTAGAGGAAGGTTGCATATTTCATAGCTCCTACCCTGTATCTTAACTGACTCATCTCCTCCTTGTAACCCCTCTGCAAAAGGATGTCACCTCACCTATTGATGGGCTTTGGGTCCCCAATCTGTACTCCCCCTCATTAATAATAATATAATTTTAGCTCATTGATGCCTGACACTGGATCCCTTTACCACCTCATGATCACACAGGCTGGTGTGCTTCTTCCATGTGGGCTTTATTGCTTCTGAGTTGAATGGCTGCTTGTTTACTCAAGCTTTTAAGTCCCCAGACACTGTATCTTTTGGTAGCCGGGCACCATCAGCTTTCTTCACCACCTTTGCTTATGCACACATTTGTCTTCAGTGATCATGTCAGAAAGGTGAGCATCTTGGAATGCCAATTTAATAGGACAAAGTGTTCTTGAACCGAGAAGATACTTGAGTGGAGGTCCAATGCCCATCTGTTGTCCTACTACTAACCCTATAAGTATACACATTAATCTCTTTCCCCATCCTCACTTGTAAATATATGCCTCTATGTACATACCTGTATTTGAACCTCTATAAATGTTCATTATTCCCCAGTTCCTTCCTCTATTTCCATTTGCTTCCCTCTTGTCCCACTATCATGCTCACTCTCCATTTGGGTTTTAGTATTTTTTCTCTGTTACTTTAGTCTTAATCAATCCCTATTGGCCTTCTCTCACCCACCTTGTCCCTGCATTTGTATCAATTGTTATTCCCTTTTTCCTGGGCTTGTCAACATCACCACCTTTCCCCCTCCTCCCCCTCTCCAATGTCCCCTACCCTGGAGTCATCAGACTTGTCATTTTCGCCTCCAACCTCTTTGTCCAGTCTATCTTGTCTAGATAGACCTGTAGAGGTAGCAATATGTACAAGAAAAGTCTCCTAAAATGGAGCACCTTAAGCAAATAAAACAATGATAACAATAGCAAGAAACCCCCTCAATGTACTATACAATATGTAACCGAATAATAAAAATAATAGCAATATAAGAACCTGTATAAAGTTCAAGGTCTGTAGTTGACCTCCCTTTTATACTGCCCCACTGCACCTCACCACTGTGCCCAAACCCGTTTTTCTACTTGTTGTTCTTATAGCTTTATGAATCCTGAGTTTCAAATGCTGTAAAACAAAAATGCATATTGCACAGCTTTAAGAGGGTGAACTCCACTGGCATAATATCTCTGAGATACAGTCTAATATTAACAAACATTGAACAAAACAATACAAACCAAAAATACAGAAAATTTTGGAAACAAGACCAGATCAGGCCTACATCATAGTGGGGATTCTACTGACAAAGTTGTTAACTATTCTGATCAGATTTATGCTTTTGATCTTCTATTCAACTTTTTTCCTGAGTGCTTTGTCTAGTGACCACTTTCCTCCCATCCCTCAATTACAGATAGGGGGATTTCTCCGAAAGTTTATTTTCCACGTAATTCCCCAAAGAATATTCAGCTCCCACTATCAGCAATTGCCTTCTCTGCACAGAATTCTCACAATTTAGACTCTGATAATTATCCCTCCTTTGACTTCGTGTTATATGGATTCTAATTCTTTAGTTATGGATGATGGTGTGCTTCATCCACGTGGACTTTCTTGATATCTCAGATGGCTACTTGCTTGGAGACAAGCCTTTAATACCCCATACATTATTTTATTTGATAGCCAGACACAATCTACAATCATTTGCCACATTTTTCTGTAGCACCTATATTTTCTGTGTTCCCTTCCTGAGGGCTAGTATCAAGTGGGAGTATGATGTGAGAACTAATTGTTCTTAACTTGGAACTAGGACTTAATGTGAGCCAAAAACCCATCCCTGGGGCTGAGCACCGGTGGTGGAAGTGGTTGAGTGCAGGACTGTGGCCCACGGGCTTGGCCGTTCAAATCTAGCATGGCTCTCAGGGTGGCGCTGGGTAACTCCCATGATCACCAGGGGCCAGTGATGCTCCCTCCCAAAAAATCCCCATCCCTGACTCTATGATTTGTTTTGTTTTAATTTGCTGTATTTAAGGAGTTAATGCATATGCCTTAATTCAATCATACAAAACAGAATTGTACAATTATTTTCAAAGCAATAATCAGTCTCCAAACATACTTTCCCTTCCTGGACTCCTTGACATCATATTCTTATCTATTCCACCCCTCTTTTTTCCTCCTTCCCCCAGAATCCCTTTATCTATTTGATTACCCTATGGACTCAATGTCCTTGGGTTTTATTCCTGAAAAACAGTGAAGGAAATAATAGACCTTCAAAAGGGTGACCCTTATTGACAATACACCTCTGAGATCCACCCTAACATAAACAAACATAAGCAAAATATAGTGGAATGGCCAACATAGGATTGCTGGAATGATATTTATCAATATGGCATACAGGGTATTAATTTTCCACCAACCAATCACTTTTTTGAAGTGACCAGATGTCCCGCTTTTTAACAATTTAACAACACCCCATGGCACTTTAACATTTATTTATATATATATATTTATATATATATTTATATATACATATATACATATATATATCGCAATGCTATTTTTGCATTCTATGAACATTTTTGCTGCTCCATATAGACCAAATGTTTAATCAAGAACACGCTCCACCCGGTCCCCCAGTCAATAGTGTTCTGCTTGAAATCTGGTCACTTTACTTGTTACAACTGTTTTCTGCTTCCTCAGACATCATGTATTTTTCAGCTTAAGTCCTCAGGTTACAAGTGTGTGTGAAGTGCAGTCCAGTTCAACCAGTGAAGTTCCCTTATGGGTTCTCGCTGGCAACATCTGGAGCATGCCAAGAACCCAAAGAACCAGGATTCAGTGTGCCAGCATTTAAAAGTACCCAGGCTGGGTTCCTGGGATATCCTTAGATGCTCTAGTTCAATTTTTCCCCCCACTGCATGGCACTAAAGACACTCCTTTCCTAGATCCTGTCTTTTTAATGATCGTGTGTTTTCTTTGCATATAATGTTCTCTATGCAATGACGCAACTCATCGGGTCATTACACTGTAATGTGACAAATCTGTTGCTATGATATTCCTTAAATTCAGATAGAATATATTCAATGTTGTGTTGTGATTCTCCTGTGAATATTTTAATTTTCTTTGCTTTCAACATGAACTTAAATATGACAACTTGAGGGTCTGTGTCAGAGTTGGTTGCTAGCTTTGTATTAACTGATAATATTGAGCTTTTCCATAGTTTCTTCCCCCAAATATGATTGATCTGGTTCCTGTGAAATCCACCTGCTAAAGTGCACGTGTTGAGCTGTTCCTTATGCTGTTGAAAAAATGAATTTGTAATGAAGTTGTTTGCCTGGTAAGTTTATCATGCAGTCTGCAGCTTTATTGCTATCACCAAAGCCATATTGCCAAATACTGTTAATTCCCCTTTGTTACTAGTTTTTACATTCCAAAAGCCAATCGTTATCAGTTAATCTTGATGTCATGTTTGCTCAATTTCAAATTGAAGAAATAGGCAGAATGCTTTAATTTTCTCATCATTAGCTTAGTGGTTTGTGCATGAACTTGAATAATAATTGTAACTGAATTTCACTATGGGGATATACAGGTAGCACTTTAACAGATAGGCTTTCAACTCTCCTTTTTGACAAAGATGGTGACTCCTTTTCTCTTGCATTTCTCATTCCTGGTATGATTGTCCATATGATTGTCCAAATGAAAATGGCCAGTGCCAGTCCATTTCATATCACTGATGCCTTCACTTTATATATTTCCTTTCATTTTTTATGACCTATTTTCCCTAGATTCACACTTCACACATTCCACATGCTTATTACGAATACATGTTTGTACCTTTGGCATCTCATTGTGACTCCTGTTATATAAGAAAATGAAAGCTCCAGAAGCTATCCCATCCATGTCATTAGAGTCCACTCTGCTTTGAGTAGGCAGCTCTATGCCAATCAAATGTTAATGCCTTCCAACCTGAGTTAGGGAACTTTCTAATCATCCTGTATGCTACCTCAGTGGCTAATCCTTCAGATGCGGACAGTATGCGTTCTTTGTAGTCTGTTCTGCGTCTTAGAGCTCCAGTGAATCTTGATCACTATGCATGACCCTGCTAGTATTGGAAATACCAGTAGTATAGCTTTTAGCATCAGAGCAACTTGAGGCCACCACAATATGTCAAACTGACAGATGAGCAGCCATAGAGCCAGGAAAGTCCATGAATAGTTAGTTGTCAAGAGAAAACATAATGCAAGTATTTACATTACCAAGTTAAATGTGTTAAAAGAGATATTTGATGATTTTGTTGGGGGGGGAATGAAGGATAATACAAATTTTGCTACTCCTTTTACTATAGGCAGGTAAGAAGCATGAACATAATATATGAAAAAACTAACACAACGCAATAACAAAAGAAGAAAAGGCAAGAAGATATGATAGAGACCTTTAATTGAAGAAGTGATATGATGATGAGTTCCCCAATTCCTTATGCTTATATATCACAGACATATGTCTGAAGAAGCCATCAAGGACAATTAAAGCAAAACAAAATAAAAACATCAAGCTGAATGAAAATTAAAACACAATATAGCTAAAGCCATTGGATGTGGTCTAAGCAGTCAGAAGATCATTTATAATAATAAATGCTTAAATTTGAAAAGAGGCAAACTCTCAAATCAATAATCAAAGTTTTTTCCCTAAAAATAATCAGCAAGAGAAGAGAAAAACACGTGCAAAGCATGTAGAAAAAGAAACAATAATCATAAGAACAGAAAAGTACAGTGAAACTCAATGAAACCGAGAACTAATTGGTTGAAAAGAGTGGGAAAAAAAAGATGGGCTGAGCCCCAGTGGCATAAATGGTTGAGTGCGGGACTACGGCCTGCGGGCTTGGCATTTCAAATCCAGTGGCGGCTCTCAGGAGCAGCACTGGGTAGCATCCACACCACCAGAAGCAGTGATGTCCACAAAAAAAAAGGTAAACCTTTAGCAAGACTGACAAAAGAAAAGGCACAAATTATCAATATCATCAATGATACCCTTCAGACATCAAAGTGATTAATAAAAGGAAATGTTGTGAACAATCCTATACACATACATTTGACAACGTAGATACAATTCACCATTTCTCAAAAAGCAGAAACTGACCAAACTCAATTTTTGAATCATCCCTATAATCACTGACTAGGAACCCTGGGAGTGCAGTGCAAACATTTTATACTTTGAATCACAACCCATCTGAGTGGGGTATTTGAATATGAAAGCTGTGGGAAAATGAGCAACCATGAAAGATTTCTGAATGCCAAGACCAAAAATTAATTCAAAACCAAACACAGAATGGATCCAAGGTTTTCCTAGTAGTAGTTACATTGCACAACTTCATTGCAGTCTTGGCTCTGAACACATAACTTGCACACTTCACACGGTGCATGCCATCACAGCACACCACACCACACTCATGAATGCTACCAGGGAAATCTTGGCTCAGATTTGAAACTATTGTATCTTATGAATTTTTGTAATTTCACTGTACTTACAGATTTTCTGCTCTTGCAGATGCATAGGAGCTTAGAGAAAATAATAATTCTTAATATATTTCTCTGTCATTTCTCAGCATATTTAAAATTAATATATCATTGCAGTGTATCATTTTAGAATGCTTGATATGAAAAATTTCTGTCACCTCCTTTAAAAAAACTTGTGTTTGATTTCAGCAAGTAAAAGCCCTTTAATGTTTCTGCACAATCACCACTGTATGTATATGTAAGTGTGAATGTCAGTTTTTGAAATTAAGTACCAAAAAAGCTAGTATTTATTTGAGAAATTATTAGGAATATTTATAATTGAGGACAAAATGTTTTTAAGTTATCAATAAATGGTTAAATTTAGATAGAATAAATAAAATTACTGATTCAATGTGACAGCATTTCTTCACTTCCAGGTTGTAGAACATTTAAATTAACAAGAACAAGGAAAATATGTCAAATAAATTTTGCATACAGAGTTCATGGTATTGGTGTGAAACTTTCCTAACATTTTTATTTATTTGAAACTAGCTGATGTGTCCCAAAAGAATTTAAGTCAGTTCCCATTTTACTTTTCCTCTTCTATAATGCTCAAATCAGAATGTAGAGAGTTTTAAAGTTGTGACTCTTATTCTCTTTTTAATCTTTATTTATTTATACCTCTTTGATTTGTGGAATATAACACATATCAAGAAACACATTATGTGTAGTTGCACAACACATTGCATCAAAAACAGTTACAGTATCCTAGTAAACCCCTCTGTGCATATGGTTCTTTCTTCTTTTTTGATTTTCCCACTTATCCTCCATACTTTGCCTCCCTGTTCTTCCCCACTCCCATTGGCATTGTCATAGTCTTCAGTCTTTTCTTTTTATGTGAATTTTTTTTCATTATAGTAATTGTGTATTAAAATATTTAATTAGAATATTTAATTTTATGACACTGACTAACTTGGCTCAGCATAATTTCTGCCAATTGTGTTGATATCATGAGGTGTTTGACAGACTCATCCTTGTGTCCTAATGATGCATAATGTTCCATTGTGTATATGCACCAGAGTTTATTTATTGATTGATTCTTCCACAAATGTTTTTTAATTGTCTCCATCTCTTTGCTAGTATAGAACTTGCTGCAATAAACATGTGTGTGCCAATATCTGCTTGTGTTGTATTTGTACTTGTTTCAAGAAGTGCCATCTTTTTTCTATAGTGATTATAAAATTCTAAAATCCCACCAGCAATGTATGAACATTCTAGTATTTTGATACCCTCTCCAGCATTTATTATTTCATGTTTTTAAATTTTGCTAAGAATGTCAATGTAAAATGTATTTTATTGTTGTTTTAACTTGTATTTCGCTTGCAGCTAATTAACACAAACATTTCTTCATATGATCATTGGCTGCTTGGATGTCATTTGTAGAAAATTTTCTATTTGTTTTGTTCTCATTTTTCATTGGATCATTTGTATTTTTTATTAAGATGCAGTTTTCTATAGATTTTTTAAAATTAGCCCTTTATATCGTTGCTAGATACTTTCCCCAGCTGTGAATTCTCTTTTTACTCTTTTGCATAGGTCTTTTGATGTACATAAATGTATTTCTAGAAGGTCCCAGTCCTCTATTTTGTCTTATATAGTGTTGTGATTTCCATTATGTTTAGTAGCATTTTTATGTCTTGGGTTAGGGCCCTTCAGTGTGTCCCTATTTTTTTCATTGATGTTCTTGATGTTTAATTCATACTGAGTTCACTTTTGTACATGATGTGAGTTATGGATCTTTTTTAATTTTTTGCATATGGAGATCCAATTATTCCAGCACTAGTTATTTAAAAGGCTATCTCTTCCCCACTTAATATGCTTTAGTTCTTTATTGAAAATCATGTATTTGTAGGTGCTTGAATATATTCCTGGTTTCTCTGTTGGAATCAATTGGCTATATGGCTATCATTGTGACAATGCCAAATGGTTTTGATTATCTTAGTTCTTGAAATCTGGGAGTGAATGGACTCCTACTTTACTTTTTAATAATATTTTGTTTATCCTGGGTTTCTTTATTTTCCACATAAAGTTAGTGATTAGATTTTCCATTTCTTTGAAGAATGGTCCTGGGCCACAGATCAAAATTGTATTGAATTTATAGGGCACTTTCATCAATATCAATATCTTCAGTATGTTAACTATTCCTATCCATAAGCATGAAAGTCTTCAATTTATGGAAGCCTCTCTCTTTTTAGCAGTGTTCTATAGTTTTCTTTGTATATATTAGTTTCTCTGATTAAACTTATTACAAAGTATTTTATCTTTGGGTATTGTATTTTTAGTTTCTTTTTAAGAGTTCAATTCTTTTTTTTTTTAGTTCAATTCTTTAATATACAAGAATCCAATTGATTTTTGTGTGTTGGTTCTCTAACCTACTATATCGTTTACAACATTGTTTAATTGAGTCTTTGGAGTTTCTAATATATAGGATTATTTCATATATAAATATTTTTGCTTTTTCTTTGCCAATTTGGATGCCTTTAGTATGTTTTTGATGTCTTATAGCTCTGGGTAAGTCTTCTAGGGTTATATTAAAAGTGGTAATAGAGGGCTACCCTTCTGGTTCCTGTTTGAATGGGAAATGTTTTCAATTCTTCTCTATCAAAATGCTAGTCATTAGTTTTTCATATATGGACATAATTGTTCCCGAGAATTTCCCTTCTACTCCTATTTTATTAAGTGTCTTGTATCAAAAATGGATGTTGAATTTTACAAATGCCTTTTCTGAATAAATTATTATAATCACATAGATTTTACTTTTGTTTTGTTTGTGTGGTGAGTTACATTTATGTTTTTTCTAATATTCAGCCATCCTCATACACCAGTTGTGAATCCCACTTGATCATAACAGTTTTAAAAATTTTGTTGAATTCTATTGCATAGAATTGTGCTTAAAATTTTGGCATCTACATTTAAAAGGGCTATTGGTCTACAATTTTCAATTTCAGCTTTGTCTTTGTCTGGCTTAGATATCAAGGTTATAATTGTTTTATAAAATTAATTTGGTAGTATATCATCTTTACCTATATTCATAAATAGTGTAGGTAAGATTAGTGTTAACTCCTCTCTAAATGATTGGTAGAATTCCCCAGTAAAACCATTTGACTCCACACTTTTTGATGTTGGAAGTTTTTTGTTTTATCTTAGTGAGCAGGTTTCTTATGTTATGGTCTAAAGTTTTCTACATTAGTCTGTGTTTATTTAGGTAGTAAGGGGTTTGTAGACATTTATATATCTCTTCCAGGTTTTCAAATTTATAGGAATACATTTTTCTGTAATGTCTCATTATCTTTTAAATTTCTTTTGGTTATGCGATCCCATGTTGGGTTTGCCAGAAGTTTATCAATGTTGTTAATCCTTTCAAAGAAGCAACTTCTGTTCTTGTTTATTTTTTCTATAGCACTTTTTAAATTTTTCTGATTCGTTTTTCTCTTATCATTATTACTTCTTCTTTTCTAGTGTCTGAGGGCTTTATTTTTTTTTGCAATGACTTTGCTTAATTTGTAATGCCTTTTGAATTGCACAGAGCATGAAACCAGCCAAACAAAAGCAACATCTTTTCCCCCTAGCAGTTATATAATTCACATATGATACAATTCAATAGTTTAATCACATAAAATAGTTGTACAATCATCACCACAATCAGATTTAGAAGTTTTTCTTCATTCTTGTGCTCATCTTTATTAGCTCCACATTTTACCCCAACCTCTCCAAAGAATCATTAATCTAATTGCTGTCGATATAGATTTATCTATCCTTGATTTGATATATAGAAAAGCAATGAATAGCAAACAAACTGACAAATTAAAAGATATAAGAATAACATAGGGAAACAGATAAAACCTCAGCAGAAAAGAAAGCAGAATATTAAAATGTAGAAAAAAGTTAAATGGAACATAGGGAGATCAAATGATAGGATGCTAAAATTTAATATAGCTGCATCTACAACAATCCTTTTTCCAATTCATTTTGCATATTAAACATCTTAATACCAAGCATGCATCATACTGTAAAAATATAAAAGAATACTTTGAATGGCTTTAAATTCTCCAATTTGAAAAAAAGGTATTTTGAAAACTGTATTGCTGTCAGCAAAAGTTATTTAAATTCATCTTATGAACTTATTTAATTGCAAACTAAAAAAATCCTACATGATAAGATAAATAGTTAAATGATTGTGTTAGTCCAGGTATACTAGAGAAACAAATTCATAAACATTCATATGAATATAAGGGAAAAGTTTATATAAAAGAGGAATGGAACATTGAGAACACATCCTAATCTAGTCCAGTCCAAGGTCATAAGTCTGATATTAACCCATACGTCTGATACCAGTCTATAAAGTCTCTTTCCAAAATATGAAGCATGTGCAATTACACCAGGACAATCACAGGCCAGTGGATGCAGAATCTTATATATCCAGCAGCAGTAGAAGCATCCCGGCGGTGGCAGGGGTCTTCCCATGGCTCATTGTTTCCAGGGCGTAGGGTCCATCAGCAGTATCCAGTGGTAGTAGAAGCATCTCAGCACTGGCAGGAGTCTCCACATTACTTCTCCAGCCCAAATCCAGAGATTTGGTTCCATCAGGGTAAGCTGGTGTGACTTCTCCTCTGGTTCCTCCAGTCTCCAGGGCACAGGGTCTTTATCATGCTGCTATGTTGTCTTGTTGGTAGTAGACCGTGTCTGAGAGTGCGAGTCAAGTCTCTCTCTTCCAATTGAGAAATACCCCGAGACTTTCCTGAATTCCCAGGAGCGAGCCATGCCCACAGAGAAGCCTCATTGGCTATCTCCAGATTGACAGGCTAGACTCCATTCCTACACTCCCAGTGCTGAAATTGACACTGATTGATAACTGCCACACTGCTCTATTACAGTGTCAGAAATATTTCATGGGGAAATGTATAGAGCTGAAATTTGTAAAATTCCCTTATCGAATAATATTATTTTAAAAAATATTTTGGAATTCAGTGCTGACTAATTCCAGTGGCTTTTTACTAGGCTTAAGGGTATCCCAAAGTTTGCAATTCAGTTAAATGAAACATGTTTATAACATAACATTGTTGTTACTTTATGTAAGTATGTTCCGAAGGAAGCATACATGAACATTTATTTGGTGCTCCTTGGAATGACACACAAGAATGGAATATATGTATTTTTTAGAAGTATTTTTTCTTTTTTTGGGGGAGGGCATCATTGCCCTCGTGGTGGGAGTAGGAGGCCCAGCCTTTGCTCTTGTGGAGCTGGAATTGAACCTTCATCCCAGTCGGCCGCAGTCCCATGCACAACCACTATGCCACCGGGGCTCAGCCCTGGAATATATGTATTTTAAAATTAATTATTTTTTCATAATGTGGTTTACAGTGAGAAATTGCATTAGAGTCTGTACAAACAGTGCTTAAGCAAGAATGGACAAAAATATTTGATTTGTGGCAAAATTTAAATTGGTGGTAATGAACATTTCACCTTTACTCCTTAGATTTATATAGCACTTTGATAGGAGTCATTCAAAGTGAGCAACAACAACAGCAACAAAAACACCAGTTAGATACTGTGCTTCAGGATACTATCAGAATCACTAACTTCATTAAAATCCATGCCCTTCATAAGCATTTGACATCAAACTTCTGCAAAGACCCATGTCTTTTACGAAAGCTTATTACTGCATGTAGAGTAATGTGGCTCTTGAAAGGGTGCAATTAGGACAGATTATTGGAATTGAAAATTGAAATTATACTTTTGACTGTTGAAATCTGATTTCATGTATTTTTTCATAATTAGTTGTACCTTCTAAAACTATTTTATTTTTCAGACTGTTTTTCAAAAAATATATATGATTTAGACATGCCCCTTCAAGGGAAAAATGTGAAATATTTAGGTTCAAAGATGAAATTGAAAGTTTCACTATAAAGGTTAAAATATGGAAGAATGGGATGGAAAATAATTCTTAGAAATACTTAAAGCTACAAATGATTTTATAATAAAAAATAACCTTCCCAAAGATTTAACTATAAGAGTTATACTTGATCATCTGAGATGCTGGGATATACCTTTTCAGAAATACATCCCTTCAAGTTTTGATTCTAAAAATGAAGTTGAATTAAAAACCCATGCTCAATTTAAATTAGAAAATAAATCAGTTATCTGCTATTAAAAGATTAAGAAGTATTTACTCAGTTTTCAAATAACACAATTTAAAAACTTAAGTTTCGGGCTGAGCCCCGGTGGCGTAAGTGATTGAATGCAGGACTGCAGCCCCTAGACTTGGCGGTTCAAATCCAGCAGCGGCTCTCAGAAGCAGCACTGGGTAGCTCCCACGACCACCAGAAGGCAGTGATGACCCCCCAATAAAAACAAAAAAACAAAACAAAACAAAAACTTAAGCTTCTTAAAAGAAATTATTGAAAGAAACTTGGCTTAGAATTAGGAGAGATTTTCCAATAATAACTGAAATTATCCTAAACTTTTTTCTATTTTCACTACCTATATTTACAAAATGGCATTCTCAGCATTTAGAATCATGAAATCAAAATATCAATGTACTCTGAAAAATGTTGAAGATGCTCTACATACCAAGATTTAATTCCTTATGTAAAAATAAACAAGCATATATCCATCTCATTTGTATGCCAATTGCCTTTAGACTTTGATAAATGGTAAATCTATATGTATACCAAAATATTTTAAAATAAATTTCTTTATGATTTATATCAATAAATGTTTTAGGTGCTCATATACATTGGGTGATATTAAAAATAAAGACTTGGGAGTGGAAAATTTTCAGAGGCCCTGATGTTGTAGATTACACGTTGGGCTTCTACATGCAAACTCAGCAGTTCAAAAGCCATCATGTCCTCCACAGAAGAAAGATGAAGCTTTCTTGTCCTAAAATAATTTACAGCCACAGAACCTCAAAGGGGCATATCGATGTCCATAGAGTTACTAAGTCAGAATGGACTCAATGGCATTGAATTTGGTTTGCTTTTTAATATAACTATTTTATAACTCAATAACTATTGCTGAAATTAAATAGGAGACCATAGCCTTCATCATAGATTACTCTTTAAATAAAGTAATCCTCAAAACTGGAATTGTAAGTGATAAATGAAGAAAAGACAAACATTCTTAAGGATTTCATTTTTCTTAGATACATAATCAATGATCATGTATCCAACTGCCAAGACAAATATGCTGCATAGGCTCACTTTAGATGTTAAAGAGCAAAGATGTGATTTTGGAGACTAAGGGTCACTTGACACAAAACATGTTATTTTAAATCTCATATGAATGTGAAAGTTGGACAACAAATAAAGATGTATGGAAAAGAATTGATGTGTCTCAATAAGGGTGTTGGGTATGCTAAAGAAGTAAAGCCAGTGAAACTGAAATAAAGGAGCTTGTGGCGGTCATGTGCTTAAGTTAATTTCATGCTTGAGATGTAGGGGTGGAGTCCAGCCTGTTAATCTGGAGATAGCCAGTGAGTAGTCAATGAGGCTTCCGTGTGGGCATGGCTTTCTCCTGAGACTTCTGGGAAATCTCGCGATATTTCCCTCTTGGAGATGAGAAGCCATCTCCTTCAGTTGTTGGGAGTCAGACTCTGAAAAAACAAACTACGGACAAGACATGATGGCAGCACTGGAGGAGCTGAAAGAACCGGAGGGAAAGCCACACTGCCTGGCCCTGATGGAACCAGACTTCTGAAGCTGGAGAAGCCATGTGGAGACCCCTGCCAGCGCTGAGTTGCTTCTATCACCACTGGATACTGTTGATGGACACTAAGCCCTGAAAACGAGGAGCCATGGAGAGACCCCTGCCAGCGCCGGGACTCTCCTGTGACTTCGTGAGTCAGAGGGAGACTTTGGAGAATGGTGTCGGGCATGTGGGCTAGTATCAGACTTGTGACTTTGGACTGGACTGGGTTGGAATGCTTTCTCAATGTCCCATTCCTCTTGTATATAAACCTTACCCTTATATTCATATATGTGTCTATGAATTTGTTTCTCTAGTCACAGAGTTACAAAAAGTTCATGGAAAATCCATTAAATTAGAATTCTTTTTTTCCAGAAACTTTTTGAAAAGATAATGTATAGAGAGATTTATCTCAAGTGAGTGGCTCAAATTTATGGATGTTGGCAAGTTTCAAGACTGTGAGTCAGATGCTAAGCTGAAGATTCTTCCTGATTCACATTGCTTCCGGGGTTGAAAAAACCTAAGACTGACAGATCAGACAGCAGGGTGCTAGCTACAGAGGGCAATGAATCCAATGGCATACTTTTAATTCATAGACTGCATCTGCTGAAAAAAAATCCCAGTATTGCAGTATGTCTGGCCACTGGTTGGCCAGAGGTCAGATGATGATGAATCAGATGCATAAGCCACAACAAAAAGCAAAGGACTGTTTCCAGCACATCTGTATACACTTGCAGTAGGCCATACTGCCAAGGAAACTCTCTTTCAGTTGATTAGGTGGACATAACAGATCTTATTGTGGAGGTGGTCACATTATATTAGATCTAATCATAACTCTCTGTGTTAGTCTGGGTAGACTAGGAAACAAATTCATAGACACTCATATGTATATAAGAAAGAGCTTTATACACAAGAGCATTTGAATATTGAGAAACATCCCAACCAAGTCCAGATTAAGTCCATAAGTCTGATATTAGCCCATATGTCCAATACCAATCTGTAAATTCTGTTTCAGACTCACGGAACACATGCAATAATGTGGAATGCAGGAAGATCATAGGCCAGTAGGTGAAAAGGTTTATGAATCCAGTGGCAGCAGAGATATATCAAATTTAACGTGAATCTCCACATGGCTCCTCCAACTTTCTGAGTTCTGACTGCATCAGCATATATCCATCAGGTTCATCCTCAGTAATGTCTCATTGGAAGTGAACTTGTGTCCCGCCACCAGCAATTTATCTCCTTAGCAGCTCCAAATCAGGTCATGAAGCAGCTCCAAATGGTGTCCCATTCCTTCACTTTGTAGTCTCCAATTGACAACAGATTATGTAACTACCACACTGCCAAATCACTGAGAATCATGAGCTGACAAGTTGACACATACTGTTAGCGGTCCAGAAGAATGAACAGCTCTGTCTTTGAAGAAGCACAGTCAGAATGCCATTACCCCTAACCATAACATAACTACCAAATACATTGAATTCTCAGTTTTACTCCTACCCCAAAGAAATCTCTAGTCCAAATTCTTTCACTGGAGAGTTCTATCAAAAAAATTGAAGAAGAATCAAGAACATTCTACACAATCAGTTTCATATTTTAAAAACATCACAATTCACCATATTAGCAGGATAAAGGAAAAAGGCTTTTATAATCTATATAGAAAAAGCATTGAACTGAATTCAACAACATGCATAATTAAAATATTTCAAAAAAGTAAGAATAGATGGGAACTTCCTCAGCATTAAAAACATATACAAAAACCAGAATTGTCATTATTAAATGATAAATGACATTTAATAATTTTATTGATATATAACTCATGTACCATAAACCCAATTGTTTGAATATATTATAAACTATGAAATGATCATCACAATACATTTTAGAACATTTTATATACTCATATCTATTATTATTAGATGCCTACTACACTCCAACATCTAATGCCATAATCTGAATAAACTATTAATCTAGTTACTGTATCTGTAGATTTACCTATCCTAGATTTCCCATTAAGAAAATAGTATCAAAGCAAAAATCATTGACAGCAAAATAATACGCAGATAAACCTCAATCAAAGAGAATTCAAAAGGTAATTGAAACTAGAACAAATTAGAAATGGGTGAAAGGAGAACAAATGATAGTGTGTTGAATTTTCACCTCACTTTATCAGCAGTAAGCCACTTTCCAATGTACTCTATTTGAGGCCAAGACTATTTACTTCCGTGGTCAGTGGTCCATGGGAATGCAATCAGGATTAAGCTGAATGGGAATTTTGCAAATGGATTTTGGGCTTTCACTGTCATCTTCAAACAGAGTCCTAAGAGAAACGCCAATATAATTTCTTCTTGTTTTGGATTTATTATTTACAATCCTTTAATCATACAGGCTGGTGTGCTTCTTCCTTGTTTATTTAGCTGACCTGCCATTTAGACAATTGTTTGTTTTAAGCCATGTCTTTATGATACCAGACACAATTCTTTCTGATAGTCAAGCATCATCTGGTTTCTTCACCACATTTTTCTATAGCACCTATATCTTTAGCAATCAATTCATGAGGACAAGCATTGAGTAAAGCCACATTATATGAACTAGTTTTTCTTAGATTTGAGTTTACAATTAAATGTGAGATAGAATCCTGATGGTTTTATGTTAAGATCAAGTCAAGAATGTCCGTTATCACCACTCATATCCTACATAGTGCTGGAAGTTCTAGGAAGTGCAAAATGACATGAAAAGATATTAAGCTCATATGAATAAGGAAGGAAGAAATTAAAAATTTCCTCCTTGAAAATGATATGACAATCTACAGAGGAGTTCACAAGGATTCTAAAAAATCTCTGAGAACTAATAAGTTTGCTCAACAAGGTTACAGGATTTAACATATACAGAGTAAGATAAATTATTGCATAAATGCATTGAAGTTGTAGCAATTAGCTGATAAACACAAAAATTAAAAATACAATTTGAAAATATTTTCTAAAAAGAACTTGAAAGATCATTTATGTACCTTAGGAAACAATCAATTAAGGGGGTAGAAGAAACTTAACGAGAATGCAAATATTTGCACAACCTGAATAATGTAATCTGTGTCATTGAATAATATATGCAACACTATTGAATTATGTACATTTTGTTATGCATATTACCACATTTTTTAAAATGAAAAAATACCACAAGTATTAAAAATGAAATAATCAGATGTAAATCCAACAATATATGTACCAAATTTGCATGCTGAAAATTACTAAGAGCTAATTTAAAGGCTCAAAGAAGATCTGAATCAGTGCAGAGGAATATCATGTTCATGAACCGAATAGCCCAACATCATAAAAATGTCAATTCTCCCCAAAATGATATGCAGTTTAATTATAATTCTATGAAAATTCTGTAAATATATACGTGATTGGTCTAAAATTCCAAGGGAAAAGGAAAAAGAACCATAATCGTCAAGTAAAATTTTGGTACATAATAATAAATTTGGAGAAATCATGTTACTCATTGTTAACACTTATCATATAGTAGGATTACTATCAAAAAGACAAAAATGAATATTGAAACTATGTGACATTGAGAAAGTACAAGTACAAACATAATGGCATACAAGTGAGAACACAAACTCACCAATAACAATATGTTCAACTGATTACCGATGAAGGCACGAAAGTAATGCTCTCATTAAGTGTACACTTATGTTTTGTTTTTTGTTGTTGTTGTTGTTTTGTGGGCCTCACTGCCCTCTGGTGGTCGCTCCTAAGTGTGAGCCACCCAATGCCTCTCCTAAGAGCCACCGCTGGATTTGAACCGCCAAGCCCGACTGTCGCAGTCCCACACTCAACCACTTACGCCACCGGGACTCAGCCCAAGTGTACACTTATGGTTACAAACATACAAATCAAAAAAAAACCCTCTTGATGCATGTGTTATACCTTACATAAAATTTAACTCAAAATGATTCATGGACTTAAATGTATAACATAAATGTGTAAAGCTTTTAGAAAAAATCATAGTAGTAAATCTTCAGTTTATAGAAATAGGCAGAGTTTTTTAGATTCATCAAAATTTAAATAATTTACCCTTATGAAGAAATTACAAGGTACTAAGATGGAGAATATATTTGAAAATCAATATCTTCTATCCATAATATATAATTGTGGCAGTTACATAATCCCCTGTCAACTAAAGCAAAGGAGTGAAATCTAGCCTTTCAATCAGGTCATAGTCAATCATGCCTCTGTGAGGACATGGCCTTGTCCTGAAGATTCTGGGAACTCCCGTCTCCTTCCCTGGAGGCTGGACACACTCTGTCTCTCTGATTCTCCATCCACGTGTCTTACCTGGAGCCACATTTATGGCAACCAGAACTCTGGAGGTGCTTCCACCGCCACTGGAACTATAGGACTCTCCACCCACCAGCCTGTGATCTACATTTAGCATTATTGTATGTGCTGCATGAATCTGAAGAGGAATTTATAGATTGGTATCAGATATATGCCTTAATATCAGATTTATGGACTTGGCTGGACTGGGTTGGGGTGTTTTCTTAATATACAATTACTCTTTGATATAAAGTTATCTCCTACACATATATGAGTGTCAATGAATTTGTTTCTCTAGTCTGCCCAGACTAGCACAATAATGAATTCTCAAAAATCAGTAGTTAACGAATCCAATTTAGAAAATGGGCCAAAGAAATGAAAAGGTGTTTCTAAAGATGTATTTCACCTGATAAGTGATATAGGCAGAAAATAAGCTCAAATAATATGTTAAATATCACTAGACAATAGGAAAATGCTAATTCAAAACCCACTGCGATATCATTATAAACCTCCAACAATGACAAGTTAAAAAAATATTAACAACACTAAATGGTTCAGCCACTCTGAAGACAAAATTGGCAACTTCTTAAGGTAAAATAGAAAATGCTAAACATATAGTTACAGCATGACTCAGAAGTTGCACACCTGTACTTCTATCCCAAAGAAATGAAAACTTGTGTTCACACAAATCATGCACACAGATGATGTTTGTAGCAGTTTTATTCACTGTAAAGAAAAACTAAAAACAACCCAATAGGGTAATGATTAAGCAAATTGATTTATTGATTTGTAATATTCTTAACAATAAAAAGAACAAAATTTCAATGCATGCAACAGCACGGATAAATCTCTAGATAAATTTTCTCAGTAAAATCTCACTTCCTAAAGGTCACACAGGAGTACTGGTGCCATCGTGGTTGCTTGTTGGACTGTGAACTGCAAGGTCAGCGGGAGCCCCTCTGAGGGAGAACGGAGAGGCTTTCTGCTTCTGCAAAGTGTTAGTCTTCAGAAACCCACAGGGGCTCTTCTATCCTTTCCTATAGGGTTGCAATGAGTAGGAAATGATAAAATGGCATCGAGTTAGAGTGAGGGGAAGGTCACATGGTTTAAGAAAAGTGTTTCCCTATCCCCTAAATAAATCTTATTGGATAATATTTTATCAAGTGGGCATAAAAATAGTCATATAACATGCAAGATCAATGAAGTCCCACCTTTCTGTCCTTCTAGATGCACTAATCATTATTTACATGACAAGTTCTGATTTTTCCCTGAATTATATTTATTTTGTTGTTGAGAAATACAAAGCAAATACTATTTCAATAGTTTCGGCATAGACAATTTAGTGCCATGCTTTGTGTTTTGCAACCATTCCCAATCTCCTATCTGAGTTATTTTTCCCTGACTAAAATATCCTCAGTGCCTCCTAAAGTTATTACTTGATCTTTCAAGGTATTGTTGTCAATTGAACTGTAGATAGATGAGTCTTTTTCTTTCTCCCCGATAGATAATGCTTAAAAGCAGAATGCTCAAGGAAGACTTAAAAAAAAAAAAGCTGGTTGTGTTGAACTATTCATCGGCTGTAAGAAGATTTTAGGAAATATTTTCAGCTTAAGGTTTATAGATGATCTGAAGGCAATTGTTTAAGGGATTCATCCACAGTCTCTGACTCTAGAAAGTATAGAGTTCATGGACATGTGAAATTATATTCCGTTTTGTTCTCCTTTTGATCAGTATTCTCCTTTGGCATCTTTGATCAAAATGTGCAGTAACAGTAGTGAGCACCATCATTTTTTCTGGTCTCATAGTGAAGGACACAGCTGTTCTAGGAAGCCATTAGCCGCACATTCTATGTTCGTTGCTGTTAAGTGTCTTTTCCCACTGGTAGCAACCTGATATGCATCAGAGCAAAAACTTCCCATGCCTGCCACATCCTCACAACTGCTGTGTGGTGAAGCTCTTGTTGTAGCCATGCATAAGTCCATCTCCTCGAGGTTCTTTTTCTTCTTCCTCACGGATCTTCCACTTTACCACACAGAAAGTATTTTTTCCAGCAAATGGTCCTTCCTGGTAACATGTTCAAAGTCTTGCCATTCCCTTTCTATGGAACATTTTGTGTATACTACTACAGGACAGGTTTGTTTGTTTCTCCATAATACTTTCAGTATTCTTCTCAAACACCATAATGCAAATACAATATTTTTCTGCAATATAGCTTATTCTTTGTCCAGTATTCACGTGCATCTGAGACAATAAAATGGCCTGAGTACGGTTTGCTTTAGTCCTTAAAGTACCTAGATCTTGAGCACCTTGAACAGGTCTTGTGAGGCTGATTTACCCAATAGAATACGTCTTTTGCTCTCTTGACTGCTGCTTCCAGGAGCATTGATGAAATCCTTGGCAACCTCAGCATTCCCTCCATTTATCAAGATTTTATCTATTTGTCTATTTGTGAGGTTTTGGGGTGGTTTGTTGTTTGTTTGTTTGTTTGTTTGTTTGCATGGAGTTTAAATCAATCCCGAAGCTTGAAGTCCTTGATCTTCACAAGCAAGTGCTTAAAGTCCTCCTCATGTTCTTCACACAAAGTTGTGCATCTCTGTATAGCAAGTTGATAATTATTTGTTGTTGGAATATAAAAATTAGAAACAAAGAAGAACACTAGTTGGGAAATATGTTCTTTGTTACAGAATTGAAACTGGAGATCACATGATAGAATTTTGCGACACCAATGACCTCTGCATTTCAAATATCATTTTTTGACAACATAAATGAAAACTATACACATGGATTTATCAGATGAAATACACAGCAATCTAATTGACTATATCTGTGGGAAGAAATTATGGCAAAGCTCAATATCATCAACCCAAACAGGGGCCAAATGTGGAAAAAAATATTAATTGCCCGTACCTGTCTGTTAGTTTGTTGTAATGTTGTGGCATGGACATTGCTGTGATTCTGGTAGCTATGTCATTGCTATTTCTAATACCAATAGGTTCATCCAAAGTGAATAGGTTTTTAAAATTAGACTTTTATGGATAGATACAATGGCTGCCCCTCTGGGATCAAACATAAAAGTAATTATGAGGATAAGGCAGCATTTGGTTCTGTTGTGCGTAGGGTGGCTAGAATTCATACTTGATAACAAGGCACCTAACAAGTTCAGGTTTAAATCAAATAGAATTAACACACATTTCAAAAAAAAAACTTCTATTCCTGAATCTCCTTCTTCCTCCATTACTCAAGAAAAATAGAGACCAAGTGAATGACAACTTGCAAGCTTTTCAAACTCTATGCACTTCACAGCAAACTTGGAGGTAGATCAGAAGTACTAAATATATTCATAGCCCAATTACTGTGATTTTTATGAACCTAAACCTCTGAACTAAGAAATCAAGTCACATGAGGTGTTTGCTTGCAATAAGTAGCCTCGGCACTTGCTTTAAATATATCTATTACATAACTTTTACAAATTCATTTTTATAGCTCATTGAAAGCAATTACAATGGTCAACTGTACAACTCTACCCTTAATAACTTGAATTTGCCTTCACTATTAATCCTGTCCCCCTCCCACCCTTGTTTACTACTTATAAATTTTGAACTCTATATATTTTTGCTTCTGTATATTTTTTATATAAGGTGAAATCACATGATATGTGTTCTTTTGTAATTTGCTTATTTCTCACAGCATGATAGCTTTAATATTCATAAATATTGTTGGGTGTAGACATCATTTCTTCTACTTATTGAATAGTATTGCACTTTACTATGCATTTTATTTATCCATTCATCTGTTGATGGATATTTTTGTGATTTCTACATTTTGGATATTGTGAAGAGTGTTTCAGAGAATACTGGTGAGCAAGCTTCTATTTGCGTCATTACTTTCAAGTCTTTGGGGTATCAGTGTAGAAGTGGAATTGTTGGGTGATGTCCTATAGTGGTTAAGCATTGGGAAAGTCAGTAGTGCAAAACCACCAGCTACACAGAGGGAGAAAGATGAGGTTATCTATTCCCATCAAGAGTTACAGTCTCAGAAAACTTATATACAGAGCAGTTCTACCTTGTCCTATAGGGTTGCTATGAATTTCCATCCACTCAGCAGGAGAGAGTTTTTTTATGGCAGTTCTTCACCATCTTCAGATTGCTATCTAAAGAGTCTTGCATGCCTATTGATGTGATGCTGGAAAATATGCCACTGATATTTTGAATAGCAGCAGAGTTTTCAATAGAGAACAGATTTCAGTGGAGATTCCAGAATAAGAGGGACTAGGAAGAAGACGATGACCATCTACTTCTAAAAAGAGTGTCCAGTGAAAACCTTTAGAATAACAGTGGGGCATTATCTGATGTATAGCTCAAAGATGAAGTAAATTATTCAAAATATGAATGGGTAGGAGTTACCTCCTCAAAATAGAGGTATCCTTAATGACATGGGTGTCAGGAAGCTTTTGGAACATTTATTTCCTGATGCGTCACAACTTAAAATGAGAATAAATAGCTGCAAACACCCATTAATAATCTGAACATGGAATGCATCAAGCATGAGTCTAGTAACTTGGAAGTTTTAAAAAATCAAATGGAATTCTTAGAGATCAATATCCTTGACATTATTATTGTCATGTACCTAAAGGTTGATTCTGACTCAGAGTGCCCCTATGTACAGCACAATGAAGCACTGCCCAGCCCGTTGCCATATTCACAATTGTTTGAGCCCATTGTTGCAGCTACTGGGTCCTTCCATCTCATTGACAGTCTTCTTTTTTTGCTGCCCCTCCTTTTTACCAAGCATGTCGTCCAAAGTGCATGAGATGAAACTCTTGTTTCTAAGTAGCATTCTGGCTTTATTTTTCCAAAGCAGATTGGTTGGTTCTTTTAGCAGTTCATGATACTTTCGATATTTTCACCCGTACTATAATTTAAATGCATTGATTCTTCTTTAGTCTGCCTAACTTAATGTCCAACTTTCACATACATATGAGGTGATTGAAAACCCCATGGCTTGGGTAGGTGCATCTTAGTCATCAAAGAAATAGTCTTGCTTTTAAACACTTTAAAGAGGTCTCTCAAAGCAGATTGACTCAATGCAATGTGACATTTACTCTCTTGACTGCTGCCTCTATGAGCAATTGACAACTTCAGCCTTTTACCTATTTATCCTGATGTTACCTATTGGTCCAATTGTAACAATTTTATTACAATCCATCCGGAAGGCTGCAACCCTTGGTCTCCATCAGCAAGTGCTTCAAATATTCCTCACTTTCAGCAAGCAAGGCCATGTCAATTGCATAGCATAGGTTGTTAATATGCTTTCCTCCCATTCTGATGCTACATCCTTCTTTATATAATCCAGCTTCTCTGACTATTTGATTGCCATACATTTTGAATTAGTATACTGAGAAGATACAAACATGACACAACTTCATAATTTTCAACCTTGGAAAATTTTATGATCTACTGTGTATATTGATTTAAAACTGGAGAGGAATAGCATCTAATTCATTAACAAAAGAACATTTCAAGATATATCCTGAAGTATAATGTTCTCAGTCATCAGATAATATCCATAAACCTTCAAGAAGATCAGCTAATATGATTATTGTTCAAAGTTATGCAACAACCATTTATGCCAAAGATAAAAAATTGAACATTTTGAAAAATTTTAGGGTTTGAAATCAATCAAACATGTCTTCAAGATGTGTTGATAAGTACTGGTGATTAAAACATGAAAATTGCAAACATAAAAAAATTGGTAGCTGGAAATTATGACTTCAGTTACAGAAATGATGCCATAAATTGCAAGGTAGAAATTTTTAAAGACAATGATTTGTTGAAAATATTTTTTCAACAACAAAAATTCAGACTATACACAGAGAATTTGCTGGTAGGAATACACTGGAATGAAATTGACTACATCAGTAAGGAGTCAGAATCAAGTGAATGGCAGTTAGTCTATTCAGTATGTATTTGAGTCAGTTATCCAAGAAGCTGAACTATATGAATAGAAATGGGGCACCAGCATTTGGGAATGATTTATTAACACTCTGTGATATGCAAATTACACAACTCTGTTTGCTGATAGTGACAAGGACTTGAAATACTGATATGCAACAAAGAATACAATATTCTGTATGGAATATACCTCAGTATAAACAAAACAAAAATCCTCACAACTGAACCAACATTTTTTTTAATCATTGAGTAAATATTAAAGTTTCCATGTATTTCATTTTAGTTGTATCTACAATCAATACACATGGAAGGATCAGTCAAGAAATTAAATGGCATATGGCACTTGGTAAATGGTCTACAAAAGTGTTTTTTAAGTGTTCCGAAGCAAATATGGTTCTTTGAGTATAAAGATGCCTCTGACCCAACTCATGACATTTTCAATCCAGAAAACCAGTAGGATTCAGAAGCTAGAACATTAATAAAGAAGGCCAGAGCAGAATGGGTGTCTTTAGATTATGACACAAACAGAATACTCAAGTATATTGCACATGTGTGGCGATCATGTGCTTATGTTAATTTCATGATTGAGATGTAGGGTGGAGGTTAGCCTGTTAATCTGGAGATAGCCATTGAGTAGCCAATGAGGTCTCCATGTGGGCATGGCTTTCTCCTGAGACTTTTGGGAAATCTCATGATATTTCCCTGGTGGAGGTGAGAAGCTATCTCCCCAGTTGTTGGGAGTTAGTCTCAGAGACAACGAACTACGGAGAAGAAAAGATGGCAGCATCCGAGGAGCTGGACAAGCCAGAGGAGAAGCTACATGGCCTTACCCTGATGGAAGCAGAACTCTGAAGCTCGAGAAAACATGTGGAGATCCCTGACAGTGCTGAGTTGCTTCTACCACCACTGGATGCTGTAGACGGACCCTGAGCGCTGGAAACGAGGAGCCATGGGGAGAACCCTACCGGCACCGGGACTCTGCACCCACTGACCTGTGACTTCGTGAGTCGGAAAGAGACTTTATAGACTGGGATTGGGCATATGGGCTAATATCAGACTTATGACTTTGAACTGGACTGGGTTGAAATGCTTTCTTAATGTCCTATTCCTCTTGTTTAAAAACTGCACCCTTATATCCATATGTGTGTCTATCAATTTGTTCCTCTAGTTTACCTGGACTACCACATGTTATCAGGAGGAACCAGTTCCTGGAGTAGGACCTCATGCTTGGCAAAGTATAGGGCTAAAATGGAAAAAGAGGAAGATCCTCATCGAGATAGGTTTGCAGAGTGACTGTAGCCATGAGTTGAAAGAAAGCAATGATTATGAAGATGAAAAAGAACTGAATAGCTTCATTTTATAATAGGGTCACTGTGAGTCAGAATGGATTCACCAACACCTAATTACATGACAATTTTAGGAGGACCTTTCACATTATTTTCCACAAAGACTATTGTCCACTCTCTCCAGCATTAAATAGTGTTTTAAGATCCCCCCATAACTTGCAGGCATTCTTATGGGCTATAATTTTATATTTTTAGTGTTTATATAAGACACCCTAATCAACCAAAACAGCCTATGCCATAGAGTCAATTCTGATCCTATAGTAGGTTTCTGAGACTGTGTCTTTACAGGAGCAGAAAAATCTCTTTTTTGAGAAGATGGACAGGTGGATTTGAACCTCAATCTTGGGGTTAGCAATCCAAGCGTAACCTAAAGCAGACTATAGAAGCCCAGCCTAACGAGAGTAAAACAGTATATCATTGTGTCTCTAACTTGACGTGCAACTGTTTGGGTCATGATTTTATCTATCTTCTATCTATCTATCATCTATCACCCATCTATCTCTTTTTATTTTTCCCAACATTCAATTATAATTTTAGAATGTTGTATATACATCATCACAAGCAGTTCCAAGGCATCTTTCCTCCTTTGGTATTTCCCATTTGTTCCACAACTCCCCTCAATATCTCTCTCCTCCCTCTCCTGCGTCATTCCTGGCAAGCAATTACATCTATTCCTACTGTGCTTTATTCTGGGAAATATACCCAGGGTTGGTTAGAAATAATTCAAGAGTGTCTAATTAGGGACAAAATGCCAGACTTATTTTCCTCTTGGGTTCGCTATAATTATTGTTTAGCATCCCTTCTCAATGTGAGGTTGCCCTTCAATAGAAATTGCCCCTCAACAAAGGTTACCATACCAAAAGAAATATAAATACCTCCTCTTAAATCTAGATGCTTCCCTCCCTTGATATTGATATGGTTTTCCGATAAGAATTTTTCCCATTCCTGTGACTTGTCTATTGATTTGTCTTGATCTTGTTTCAATAGTGTATGGCATCAAGTGGATGGCCTTCTCCCTTTTCACCCTTCTTGAGTGATTGACCCCTGTTGATATGAACTTTCCTCTTTTGGAATGGTTCTCAAGATGTGTTTATAAGGGCGGGGGAAGTGATGGATGACAGGCATGTTCTCTACCTCTTTGTTTCAGGATTGACCTCTCAAATTTGTTTAAACTGTTTCTTATTCAGTGGGCTCATACAGTATTTTTCCTTCTGTGATTGACCAACTTCACTCAGCATAATTCTTTCCAGGTACCTCCATGTCACGTGGTGTTTCATGTTTTCACCACTGCTTTTAAGGACTGCATAGTATTCCATTGTGTGTATGTACCATAGTTGCTTTAGCCATTCTTCTACTGGTAGGCATTTGGAAGGCTTCAAGGTGCTTGCTATTGTGATTTGTGCTGCAATAAACATGAGAGCATACATTTTGTTGCTTTTTGTCTCCAATTTCCTTAGGGTATATGTCTAAAAGTGGTCCTGCTGGATCATAAGGGATTTCCATTCCCAGTTGTTTTTACTAGCACTATATTGCCATCTATAGGGCTGTACATGTTTGCAAGTCTATGTATAGTGTACACAAGTTCCAGTCTCTCCACATTTGCTCCAGCATTTATTGTTTTTTCTTTCCTTTTTTAGCTGGGCTAATATTGTGGGTGTAAGGTGTTATTTCATTGTAGTTTTGGTGTGCATCTTCTGCATGGCTAAATATTGTCAGCATTTTTCATGTGTTTGTTAGCCATTTGTGTGTGATTATTGGTGACCCATCTGTTTATGACTTGCATCTTTCTTATGACAAATGGTACTGACCCACTTTTCCTATGTTTAGTGACCATTTGCATGGCACCGTTGGTGAAATGTCCATTCAAGTCCTTTTTCCACTATTGAAGTTGTAGACATATTTTTGTTATTTGATTCTTTTTGGATAGATATATGGTTTCTAAAGATATTTTTCAGTTTCTAGATTGTATTTTCACTTCTTTATTAAACTTTTAATAGTAAAAATTGTAAAAAAATATATTAAGTCTAACTTATTTTTCCTTTGGTATTTTTGCATTTGTTATTATATTAGACGATCCCTTTTAAATCCCTGCTTGTTCTTCTAATAATTACATGAGTTTGTTTTGCACATTTAGGTCCTTGATCTATTTTGAATTTTTTGTGTATATGATGTGAGGCTAAGATCCATTTTTTTCTGCAGGTGCAAATCCAATTTTCCCAGCACTATTTATTAAAGAGACTCCTCTTTCTCAACAAGTGGACTTAACACCCTTAAAATCAATTGACCATAGATATGTAGGCTTATTTATGTGCTCTCAATACTATTTCATTGGAGTGTCTATTGTTATACTACTACCAGACTGTTTTATTTACCACATATGAGACATATTTGAAATGAAAAATTATATGTATGTAAAATAAATGATTGTTTTTGGAGGGTTTAAAGAAGAGATGAGAGAAGAGTAAAGTGAATAATACTAGAAAAAGATAACATGAAGGCCTTTTGTGGTGGTATCAATGTTCTGTATTTTGTCTATCACTGTCAATATCCATTTAGTTTTCCAGGATGTTATTACTGAGGAAACTGAGCAGTGGGTGCAAGAGATTTCTCTGTATTATGTCTTAGAGCTGTCCGTGAAGCAACGACCACAAATCATTTTACTTTAAAAAGATACTTAATTGTCAAATGGCATATTTAAAAGAAATAAAAGACAAACATTAGAAATATCAAAATTATTCTATAAGTTCAACACATATTTCAAAATATTTTATTTTCATTGCTGTTTTGCTCTTGGGTACTTTCTGATCATCAAAGTGTTACCTCTTATTGCTTTCTTTTGAAATTCTAAGTAGCTGATTAATCACTCTTATAGGTCTGCAAATCTTTCTTATCTCTAGATCTTCAATTTCCTGAGATATGGCCACAGGAGAAAAAAATCTTCTCTGGGCTGCAGTAAAAGGGATCAGCACAACATTGATTTCAGAACTAAATATAATGAGAAGATAACAGACCTAAGTATTAAGAAATAGCTTCCAGTCCCTGGCCTACAACTAATTAGCAGGGTCATCTAAGAAAAGCTCCTTACTTTCTCTCTGAGTTGCTGTCTCATATTCCATTATAGGAAGATCTCTAAGAATGCTTTTAGCTCAGATGTTCTAAGAAATAAAAGGGAGGCTGCTCTGAGAAAGAGTTTTCCCATCCTGAGCTAATTGGACTAGGTGTATGAATGCCACTCCATGCCTTAGGTAATTGCAATGTCTTTCTTCTTTTCATAAGTTGCTGTGGTTTCAGGACCAACTGAAATCGGATGAACTTTAGTTGCAGTTGTGTTACTCTGTGTAGATATTAAGGGAAATTTTGAGACATCTTAAGACAGGCAGTGGGTTGTGATGAGAATTTCATGTCAAAAGATGTGGTCAACTCTAAATTCTGTGACAATCACAACAGAAATCTCAAATCAGTGACACTAAGGAAAGGGCCATGAGCTTATAATCAGTGCGTGTAAGTAAATACATACAAAAATACAGGTTTTCTCTAATCAAAGAATAACTCAATTAAAAAGAACAAACTCACTGCTATCAAATTAACTCCAACCCAATAAGGCAAAGTGGAATTGCCCCTGTGAGTTTCTGAGACATTAGATCTCTTTGGAAGTAGATAGCCTCAAGTTTGTCTTAAAGCAGCAAGTGGATTGAAACCACTGGCCTTTGGGGGAGCAGTTAAGTGTGTAGCCCACTATGTGACCAAGGATCTGATATGCCTATTGAGTTGTGGCATAAGACCCAAATAGATAAAAATCTAGATCCCCAAGTGACCCAGAAATAGAAGGGGTGTGGGTGTGTATGTATGAACAAACTTTTTCAAAGGAAAGCAATAGAACAAAAAGTACATGCATATGCTGGTACAATAGTCTTTAAACTAACCTCTCCAAGTTCTCATTATTTCAGCACTTTTTCTACAATGCCATCAAACTATTTTCCAAAAGTGCATATCATATTGTGTCTTTTGGACTAAAAAGAAGTCAGTAGCTCCCCACTGCTTTCAGAATAAAGTCAAATGGTTTTAGCAACTTCCCATATTTGACATCAACTTGATCCAATTTTACCTCCATCTATTACTTAACCTCTAAGAAAATGATGTGGGTGCCCATATCTGACCTCCTTTGGCTACACAAAGCCCAGGGACAATCCACCTCTACCCCACCTTAAGCCTTCTTGACACAAGGCAGAAGTCAGAGTTGTCGGCATACTCCATATCTTATTTATCCAATTCTGACAACAACCATTCCTCCCACAGCATTCTTAACTAATCTGCTGGGTTTGATAATTTATTGCAATGGTTACACAGAACTCACAGACAGCATTCCTGATTATACAAGTTTATTATAGAAGTTAGGGAACCAACCAAGATGAGAAAACATTAATGCCATAGGCTTTAATGCCACAGGTCGATGCCAAGGCGTTTTTTGATCCTCAGCGTCCCAGTTAGAGTATCTTGGCCTCTGATTCCTTGAGCCAGGAATTCCATCTGCTGCTCCCCCATACTACCTCATAGTTTTGGTGCCTTTTCTCTGGTGCTTCTGTATAGGCATGGGTCCTTTGCTCTGTCTCATGATCTCTGCACCATGGCTTCTGCTGCCTTCATCACTTCAGACAGGATATTCACATACACTTCCCTAGTGACTGCTTTTTTATTGATGATTCCAGAATGTTCTTTTTTCCTGCTTTTGAGATGATGCTCATAGTCGGAAATTGGCAAAACTTATCAACCCCATCTATTAGTGTTTCACACATTTATTTCCATGGTCCAACTCAATCATTTGTTGGGAGAAACAGAGACATGGATTACAGAGACATTTAATAAATTTCCCCTCATCAAAACCTCTACCCCACTATAGTCTCCAGCTAAAGTACATGTAATTTCATAGACAAGCTATCTGGCACTCTCAGCCTATGCCATCTTCCCTTCACATATTTAGTCTCATATGAAGACCCCCCCAATAGCACTTTCTCCATGAAGTCTTACTTGACGGCCCAGTTGATACAGCTTTCCTTCCCTACCCTGAACTCTTACAGTAGCTATCATTGGCCTTGAAATTAATAGAGACAATGTTGGCCACATTGTAACTATTTTTCCTAACTGTATTTCTTCACAGTGAAATATTTTATTGTTTTCCTTGGCTCCTCAATTTATGAAGGGACAAGAGGATCATCATATTGTTATGTGTGTTCCACACAAGAAAAGTGTCAAGCATTTATATGGGCCTCAACATTTAGTCAGCTGCTGATTTTACATTGCTAAATAGCTCTTGAATAGGTGTTTTCCTCACTATTCTTCTTCATTAAGCCTACTCACTTCTGTAAGGCCAAAGCCTCTTTACTCTTTTCCATGGAAATGATTTGGCTTTCTAAATGTAAATTAGAATATCATCCATTTCCCCTTCCCTATCACCAAATAAACCTACCAAGTTTGCTTCTTCATGTCTCAGACACAAAATTCAAGGTTCCTAATTGTGTCATGAAAAGAAAACCCAGAGTTTGTTAGCGATGTATTCACTCTTGTAACATTTCATTTGTTTGATGTGTATGTGAATGCCCTTTTTGGTGAAATACCTCTTCAAGTTCTGTACAGTGTCTTGGTACATGGCAGATGCTCATTGAGTTCAATGACTGGATTAATGTGTAAATTAATTGAAAAGTTAATAAATGAAAGAAAAAAAATTGCAGATTATAGTATTATAGACTTAGCTCAACCCTCTTGTTTATCAGTTTGTCTTTCTGTGTTGGCTTACATCTTGCTGTGATGTTGGAGGCTATGTTACCAGTAATTCAAATACCAGTCCTATCATCCAAGGTAAACAGGTTTCAACAGAAATAACAGACTAAGAACAGACTATGAAGAAAAAAATAGCCTGTCTACTGCTGAAACCTTATGAAAAGCCACAGAACTTTGTCAATTATACAGAACATCTTATGAATACCAATAAATGTTGTCAGATGTAGTTCTGGAAGATGATCCCCTTAGGTTGCAAGGCACTCAAAATACAGCTTAAAAAGAGACCTTCTCAAAGTAGAATTGACCATAATGCTAAAAAATGGAGTAAAGTTGATGGGACATGACTCAAAATGAGAGGAAATAGCTTTAATCATCTATTATTAATCAGAAAATGGCATACTCTAAGTTTGTATCACAGAAAATTGGAAATGATCAAAAAGATTGACATCCTGGACTCTAGTGTTCAGAAATGGACTAGTAAGGGCCATTTTGAATTAGACAATCACACGGTTCTGTGTGCTGTGAATGCCAAATTCAAGAGGAATGATGTTGCATTCACCATCAAAAAGAACATTTCAAGATCTATCTTGAAATACACTGTTGTCTTTTATAGGGTAATATCTATATACCTACAATGAAGTTCGGTTAATATGACTATTATTCAAATTTATATCCCAACCAGTAAAACTAGTAATGAAGAAAGAAAATAATTCTGGCAATTTCTTCAGTCTGCAATTGTTCAATTGTATTGATATTTGTTGGATATTTTAATGGGAAAGTTGATAACAGAAAGAAAGGGATATTAGTCATAAAATATGGCCATGTTGATAGAAGCAAAGCTGGAAGTTTCATAATACAATTTTGTAAGACTGATGATAGCTTCATTGCCAGAACCTTTTTTTCAACAACAACACCAACAACAACACACTCACGTGGACTTCTCCAGATAGAATATACAGAAATCAAATTGACTTCATCTGTAGGAAAAGATGACAAGCAAGCTCATTTTCAGTAGCAAAATGAAGCTCCAGGTTAGCCATCGAATAGACTATAAATTGCTGAATGCAAGTTCAGGTTCAAGCTAAAGAAAAATAAAACAAGTTCCTGAGGCCCCAAATATAACTTTGAGTGTATCCCACATGAATTTTAAGAACATCTGAAGAATAAAGTTGCTGTATTGAAGACTAATGACAGAAGACCTGATGAGGTGTGTGGTAGTTACATAATTTAGCATCAATTTGAGGATTAAGAGTGTAGGGGCGAAGTTTAGCCTGTCAAACAGAAGATACACAATGAGACCTCTGTGTGGACATAGGTTTCTCCTGATTATTCTGCGAACTCCTGTTTTTCCTCCTTGGAGGTGGGAGACACTCTCTAGGCATGATCCAAGATTCACTCCCTATGAGAATCTCTGAGGAGTCAAATGGATATACTTTAATGGCAGCCAGAGCCTCAGAACAGGAGAAGTCACATAGAGACCCCTGTCAGTGCTGGGATGTTCAAAATGCCACTGGATCCATAAGACTTCCATGACTGCATTCAGTGCCATTGCATGTGTCCTGTGAGTCTGAGCAGGACTTTATAGATTGCTATTGGACTTATGGGTCAATACTAAACTTATAGACTTGATGTGGACTGGGCTGGGATATTTTCTCAATATTCATCTGCTCTTATATAAAAAGTTCTTCTTTATACACATGGGTGTCTATGGATGTTTCTCTAGTCCACCCACAGTAACAAAGGTGTTGGAGGACATAAAGACTATCACACATGAAGAACACTAAATCTCACCAAAAAACAGAAAAGAAAGAAAAGATCAAAGGGGGTATCAGAAGCAACTCTGAAGCTGGCTCTGTTCTCCTTTGATTTCATTTTTAATAGCTTATATTGTGAATTAAATGTGGGGGTTATATTTCACATAATGAGTTTGGTATTGAACAGCTTGCTCTTGAGTGTAGAGCAACTAAACTGGATGGAATAAATGAAATAAAAGAACTGAACAGAACATTTCAAAGGGCAACTTGAGAATACAAAATATGGTGAAATTTATAAAGACTTGTCATTAAAAAGCAAAAGGAAAAAAAAGAACAAAGGAACAAAAGGTTAAGCATAGATCAAGCTGAAAGAACTGAAAAAAATCCAAGCCTCACGTTGCACTATTGAAAGGTTTTGTGGAAAAATTATTAATGAGGCAAAAAGCAGCAGAAAATGATTTACCAAAAGGAATTGGTCAACACCAATCATTTTAAGAAGTATCATAAGCAAATGTGGTGAGGAAAGCTGATGGTGCCCGGCTATCAAAAAATATAGCATCTGGGGTCTTAAAGGCTTGAGTAAACAAGTGGCCATCCACCTCAGAAGCAACAAAGCCCCCATGGAAGAAGCACACCATCCTGTGTGATCACGAGGTGTTGAAGGGATCAGGTGTCAGGCATCAAAGAACTAAAATGACATCATTATATTTGAGAGGGAGTACAGATTGGGGACTCAAAGCCCATCAATAGGTGAAGCAACATCCTCTTGCAGAGGGGTTGCAGGAAGGAGATGAGCCAGTTAGGGTGCAGTGTAGTAACAATGAAATAAGCAACTTTCCTCTGGTTCTCCAATGCTTCCTCCCACCCACTATCATGATCCCAATTCTACCGGACAAATCCAGCTAGACCGGGGATGTACACTGGGCTCAGAAACATGGGGAATTTAGGATAGATATACCCTCAGGACTAGTGATGAGAGTGGTGATTACTGGCAGGGTGGAGGAATGGTGGAATAGAAAGGGGGGACCAATTTCCTCTCTGGGGCACAGACAGCAGGGAAGTGAGTGAAAGGACACATCGGGCAGTGTACAATATGAAAAAAGTAATAGCAATTTGTAAATTATTAAGGGTTCATGGGGGAGGGGGAGGAGAGAGGGAAGGGAAATATGGGGAGCTGGGACTGGGGGCCTAAGTGGATGGAGGAGGTTTTGAGAGTGATAATGGCAACAAGTATACAAATGTGGCCTGCATACAATTGATGTATGTATGAATCATGATGTGGGTTGTATGAGTCCCAAATAAAATGAGTCATTAAAAAAGGGAGGGGCAAAGAAGAGGACTGAAGTGGAAAATATTTGGAATTTAATATGTCAACATGTGCACAAATATGCTTGATATAAATGATGTATTGAATGCCTTAAGAGGTGTAAGAGCCCCCAACAAATTCATTGAAAAAAAAGAAGTAGCATATGCTCTAGAAACAATGGTACTGAATGAAGAAATCCAAAATGTACAGAAGTCATTAGTCAAAAACCAAGCCTCCAGGAATTCATACAATACCAACTAAAATTTTTAAAAAGTGGATGAAGCACTGAAAGCCTTCACTCATCTATACCATGAAATTTTGGAGACAGCTTCTAGACAACCAACTGGAAGACATATATACTTGTACACATTTCAAAGGAATATGACCTAACAGAATTAAAAATATATATGCCAAATAATATCAGCAATACCGCATGCAAGTAAAATTTTGCTGAAGATCATTCATAAGTGGTTGCAGTAGTACATCAACAGGGAACTGTCAGGCATTCAAGACAGACTCAGAAGAAACCATGAAACATTACTGACATCAGATGGATCTTGGTTCCAAACAGAGAAAACCATAAAGATGTGTACTTACATTTTATTGAATAAGCAAAGACATTCATCTATGTGGATCATAAAGAAACTCTGAATCACATTGAAAAGAATGGTAATTCCAGAACATATTATTGTACTTATGTGGAACATGGGAATGGACCAAGAGACAGTTATTAGAATGGAAAAGTCAGCAAAGTTGTGTGTCCCAGTTGTATCCTTTCACCATATTTATTCAATCTGTTCACTGAACAGATAATCTAAGAACATGAACTATATGAAGAAGAATATGGCATCAATATTGGAGGAAGGCTTTTTAACATCCTGCTACCTTCAGAAGACACAAACTTGCTTGCTAAAAGTGAAAGGGACTTGAATAACTTGCTGATGAAAAGCTGTAGCCTTGAGTATGGATTGTAACTCCATGTAAAGAAAATAAATCTTCATAGCTGAACCTAGAGGTAACATCAAGATAGATGGAGAAAAGATTGAAGTTGCCAAAGAGCTCAATTTGCTTGGATGCATAATCAATGTGATAGAAGCAGCAAGAGAGAAATCAAGCAATGTATTGCATTGGGAAATATGGTTACACAAGACACATTTGAAGTGTTGAAAAGTAAGGATTTCACTTTGGGGACTAAGGTGCACTTGACACATGCTATAGTATTCCCAACCATCTCATATTCATATGAAAATTAGACAATGAATAAAGAAGACCAAAAAAAAGATGCATTTGAATGAATTACGGTACTGGCAAAGAATAGTGAAAGTACTGTGTCCTGCCTGAAGAACAAACAAATTTGCCTTGGAAGAAGTACAGTCAGCAAGAACTGTAAAAGCAAGAATTGTACAATTTTGTGTCATGTCCTTTGGACATGTTATCTGGAAAGATCAGTTCCTGGAGAAGGATATAATGCTTTGCAGCATGGAAGGGCAGTGGGAAAAGTGAAACCCTCAAGATGGATTGACACAGTGACTGCAACGATAGATTCAAGCGTCAGAACACTTTGAGGATGGCGCAAGCGTTTCATTCTGTTGTACATGGTTGCTTTGAGTTAAGACCAACTTGCTGGCACCTGGCAGCAATAATATTTCATCCATTATTGTCATATGAGTAAAATGAGCCCAAGAAAGATTAAGTTAGTGTTCACTCAAGCAGTCTGCACTACAGTGAACTTTGGTACATTAGAGTAGTTATCTAATGTGGAATGTGCTCCGTCCATGAACTATTTTACATATAAATCGCTTGAAGAGACAAACAAGTGGTAATTCTTCCCTTCTAAGGAACAATTTTTAAAGACCCAGAGTAATCTTTCTCAAATATACATACAGAAGTAGGCAAAAAGGAGCAAAAATAAAAACGTGGCTCAAAATGGTAGGTGTAGCCTAGCTTGCGCATAAAGGCATTGTACTTTAGTATCTCCAAGTTACGGTAAATAGAATAGGATGCAACTGAAGTCAGCTCTCTGTTGGAGCCGTGATGAAGTAGTCTTGAACCTGCATGTGTTTTGTAGAATGCCTGGATCTGTAGGAACCCAACCCCAAGCACAGTGGTAATGGGGAATTTTCATTCTGTTAAGTAATTGCTGTCCTTGAGTCAAGAACTCTTCCAATATGCCCCCTCCAAGAATCAAGAATACTTTAAAGTAACCAACATCTTCTGAAGGCCTCAGGAGAATCCCTAGCTTCGGAAGAGAGGGATATTCTTTTGCCTAAATGCTTATGAATCAGAAGCAACCTGGGGATGCCACATGTGCCTTGAAAGGATTATCCTCGAGACCTTTCTCAAGGTGCAACCAGAGATGCAGCACTTTGTAACATGTCCATCTGTTGGGAAGAGGTCGACCTTGATTGTCGAGGAATGAGATATCTTCAAGTCTTAAGAAGAATTTAACAAATACTCATTTTGTATGTTATCAAAAGATGTGGTGTAATGAAAAAATTGAGGAAAAAACTTTCTGGATTTCCCATGCCTTTATAGTTTATCAACCTTCAAAAACAGAAAGAGTTCCAAATACAGAGGTTGATTAATTTTTTAAAGAACACTAAGTCCATTAGATGAGGAAAGGAAGTTTCTTCAATAAATATTGTTAGGAAAATGGAATTCTCACAGGCAAAATAGAAACGGAATTTCTGCTGCATATTTTGCATGACAATAAACTAAAAACTGAGTAATGCTTTTAAGGTTCAAGCTTAAACTATAAGACTAAGAATACAATGCAAGGCTTATACTGTTGGGACCCCTTTTTTGACAATAGATTATTTAGCATTTTGAGAGACATATTTGATCCACGGCAGTTCACTTTTATTGCTATGCCTTCAAAATCAGTAATTTTTCTTTTGCAACATCGAATGTGCCACTCACCTATTTCAGTGACTTTTTCATCTCAGAAATGATGATTTCCACATCTAGAGGTTTTATTTTGGAATTTTTATGTCAATATCTCTACCTGTTTTGAAACATCTGAAATACAGCGATAATAACTACTTTAAGATAAAATTTGCCTGAAAGTAATTTTTTAATTGTTTATTTGAGCACATCAAGTATATTGACAGGGAGCTGTCAGAATTCCAAGTCATGTTCAAAAAGCAACATGGGACAAGTGATATTATTGCTGAAATTAGATGCATTGGCTGAAAACAGAGACTATTAGAAATGTGTTTATGTGTGCTTTCTTGACTATGCAAAGATATCTGACTATGTGTACAAGTATACTCTGGTGGCATAAGGGTTAGGAGTTTGGCCACCAACTACAAAGCCAGCAGTTCAAAACCACCTGTCACTCCTCAAGGAAAAGACAGGAGTTTCTACTACTGTAAAGAATCACCATGTCGGAAACTCTTGAAACAGTTCTTCCCTGTCGTATAAGGTCACTATAAGTCAGCAGTGACTCAATGGCAATGAGGTGTTTTAAAAGAATCATAACAAAATATGGATAACATTATAAAGAACAGAAGTTAATTTTACTCATGCACAGACCAAAAGACAATCATTTAAAAAGAATAAGACTTAAAATCATGCAATACATTTGTCAGGTAATATCCTTTCACAATATTTAGTCAGTTCACATGCTGAGAAAATAATCTAAGAATCTGGACTATATAGAGAAGAACATGGATTTGGGATTGAAGGAAGGCTCATCAGCAACATGTGATATGCAGATAACATAACCTGTTTGCTAAAAAGAAAAGAGGTCTTGGAACTTTTACTGAGGAAGATCAAAGCCTTCAGTATGGATTATACTGTAGCATTCAAAAATCCTCACAATGTAGAAAATATTGACTTTGTGAAGTATTTCATTTTACTTGGATACACATTCAATGATCATGGATCAGAAATTATTAAATCAACTGACATTACATTGAGAAAATCTGCTGCAAAAGACTTATTTAAAAGCATATGTTCTGGGGCTAAGCCCTGGTGGCGTAAGTGGTTGAGTGTAGGACTGCGGCCCGCAGTCTTGGCGGTTCAAATCCAGCGGCGGCTCTCAGGAACAGCACTGGGTAGCGCCCACGACCACCAGAGGCAGTGATGCCCCGCCCCCCCCCCCAAAAAAAAGCGTAGATGCCCCTTTGGTACTCTTGACCTAGAGCGTAGTATTTTCCATTTGAGTAGTTTTATTGATACAAAATTCACATTTCATATCCTCTCATAGCTATATCACTTTTTAAAAAGTTGTATTTATGTTATCACAACCTAATCTAGAGTTTCCTCCCCCTCCAGCATTTATCATTTGTTCCCCAATTCCTCTCACCTTCCCCACCTCATCTCCTCGATAAACCATTCCACCAGTTATTGTCTCCATGCATTCAGTCTTTCTGTGTTTCTTAAACTGGGAAACCTAATATAAATAATACAAAATGAGACATATATACTACATATGTAAAATAAAGAATAATAATGAAAGACCACCAGCAATATCAAAATTATCCAAAAAGGAAATTTCTGTATTGAAACAAACAAGAAATATTTAAACCTACAGCAAATTCAGGTGGGGACCAGACAGGTATCATATTTTAATTCCACCTGCTATAATATGGTTTAAAAATAATCTCTGTCTGATAGCAAAGCAATTTGGGTGCCTAGGCTGTGGCCAGAGGGCATTTGCCAGAGGCTTACTCTGACTAGATCCTTTCCCCAGATGAATTTTGGGTTCCCACTGTCTTCCATAGTCTTCTACAAATTGGTTTTTCTCAATGTGAATTCTAATACTTTTCCCTTCATCATGTGGAGATTTTGCTATTGTCATCTTTGGATCACAAATCTAGTGTGATTCCTCCATGTAGACTTAGCTGGCACTTAACTTGGATGGTTGCTTGTTTGAATACAAACTTTTAAGACTCCAGATACTGTTCCAATTGATAGCCGGGCACCAAACACACTTTGCAGCATGTGAATTTGTTGATGCCATCATATATGAAAGTTTATATGTAATTGATTCTACATACAAAAACAAATAAATATCATATTTTAAATATATTTATAATAGAAGAAAATAATAATGAAGACTACAAAATTTTATTTGACTTACATCAGAGCTACCTGTATATTGAACCAACCTCAGTTATTCAGGATAATCTCCATTCCTCAAGATAAACTGATTGGCAAGCTTTATTCCATCTGCTATCTTAATTCCCCTTTACATGCAAAATAACACACTCATAGGCTCCAGATATAAGGACCTAAAATATTTTTAGAATCCATTATTATGCCTAGTCCAAGGTGAGACAGGAGCTGGGCTCACAAGAAGCCAAATACATTGGAAACTCAAATATGGTCCCTTCATAAATTGTCAATAGTTTTTATCACCACTGCAATGAAATGGAATTACTTAATATGACTTCCCTTTGTAATTCTACCAAATGACTGTTTGGGAGCATAGCTTGGTGAGTTTTCCACTCACCGGGGTATAAAGTTAGATCTTTTAGAAGCAAAAACAGAGACTCCCAGGACTGCCAAGAAAGAAAATACATCAGAGCATGTGTGATACCTGTATAAAGCAGCGATTGCTGCAGAGGCACCAGAAGCTGCAGCACCAAGATCATGAGATGCTCTTCTGGGCCTATCAAATAAGTAAATCTGAGTGACTTTGGTCAGAAGGCTGGTCTGCTTAGTAGGGTGTCCTCTGGGCCTTCACCAGCATTAAAGGAGCTTTGTTAACATTTTCTTGAGTGGGTCAGAGGTCAAGGGGCCTGCTGGATGGCTAAGATGAGTTCATGTTGACAAATGAATTGCATTCTTAATGTTTCCTGATCCTGACTTGTTGACATCACTAATAAACTCCTCAAACAGCATTATCTATGAGTTCTGTGTGACTCATGAAATGAATTATTTAACCCAGTGAAAATTAGAGTGTCATGGGAGGCATGGGTGAAAAATAAAGAAACATGGAGGGTGGAGGCACTGCTTCATAGGAATCATGGGCAAATGTGGAGTTGGATTTTCCTCCATTGTCTAACTTCCCCCATCCTATTTGCTCAATCATTTAATCCCATCGGCACTCAACCAAGACTGAATTTTAGACCCTTTGTTGTTACTCTTTTATAAGACAACTCAGTAATTCACATGATTTTAACTGGTCACTCTGCTAGTGATAGTATTTTCTAGTAGGGTGTAAGGCAGCTCTATATAAATATCCAAGAACTCCTAAGTTTATTGTAGCCAGACTCAGGTAGTATGTTTGTAAAATAGACTATTAGTTAGTAAATTAGATTATTTTAATTTACCTTGACTGTTGTAGACATTCAAAAAAATTGGTGATAAGGTGGAAACAAAAGGAGGGAAGGAGAGAAGCAAAAAGTAAGGGAGAAAGAGAAACAAAGGAAATAACAGAAGTATAGTCAGGAAGACAAGAAGACAGAAATGTAGGCTGGCAGGAAGGAAGAACAGACAAATATATTGTCCTCAAGGAGTTCTAAATAATAAAGAAAATATATATATATATATATTTAAAACTAATACTTATGAGGATAAGTGTTAGTCAAAGAAAGGTAAAAAGTGGGTTCTAAGCAAAGGACCAATATTGAGTAAAGATGAGTCAAAAAAACTACAAGCTTCTTTGATGTCAACACTTTCTTGTCCTATTTCTTTGGCCACTTCTCTTCCCTTCTCACTAGCAGTACCATGGTCAGATTTTCCTTTCAGGTTAGGCTATTACAATAGCCCCTGTGCTCTCATGTTACATCGCCTCTCCTCCTTGCCCCTCGGTCTCACCTTCCCCCAATGCAAGGTGCATAGGTGAGCAAGACTGTTCCCAGATAGAACAAGCAACCATACAAGATCTAAAGGGCACATTTATCCTGGGAAAAAGCTCAGAAGACAGGAAGGGATAGGAAATAAGAACTAGAGTAAACAGGAAACACAAAGGGGAAGTGGGAAGAGTGCTATTAAATTGCTAGGATTAAAATTAATATTGTGAAATGAAAGTGTATGAATTGGTGAATGAAAAACCAATTTGGTCTGTAAACTCTCACCTAAATCACAATAAATAAATAAATGATAGGTAGATAGATAGATGATAGATGGTAGATAGATAGATGATAGATGATATATCAGTTCTGTTTTGCACTATAGGGTTTCTATGAGTGAAGTTCAAATTGACAGGCTTGGATTCGAATGTTCTTAGGTTTTGTCTTGGCACTTGTGTAAAGTTTAATTGCAGAACTCTTGTGAAGCCACCAAATTTGATAATATCAAATTAAATAAAATAATTTAAGCATCCTAAAATAATATCCCTGGAGTGCTTTGGTGTCTTTCTCCTGCTTCTATACATAGTTGCCTCACACAGAATGTCCAAACTTCTTTATGTATCAAAGCCCTTCATAGCCAACACTTACTGAGCTTCCTTTTTTTCTTGCTACTGTTCAACTTAAACTCATTGTTTCAGTCAAGTAAACGTGTCTCCTGTGAGAGGAAATATTACTTGCTTGGTACTGCTTCTAACCATCATCTTTGCCAGGCGCCTTCTCTTCCCTTCGCCCTCTCCTCCATGAGCCCAGCTTTGGTGAAAGATCACATTGATGGCAGAAATAATGCTTACTGAAGAAAAGCAAAATGTAAACTTGTTCTTAACAGATCTGGGGCAAATTTGTGTGGACACTTGGATTTCTGATCATTAGTTCTGGGCCACCCCTGATCAGCCCTGATCAGACATCAGAGAGAGAGAGACTAGGTTGTTCTGATCTTATAAAATTAGATCTAATGCTCCATTGATTTTGATTTTTGTTCTTTGATACCTGATTGTTTCAGCACGTCATGATCGCACAGGTAAGTGATCTTCTTTTATGGTGGGTTTTGTTGCTTCTGAGCTAGATGGCTGCTTGTTTATGCTCAAGCCTTTAAGACCCTGGATGCTCTATCTTTTGATAGCTGGGTCCTTCTGCTTTCTTCACCACCCTTGCTCATGCTCTTACATGTCCTCAATTGGTACATTGGGGATGTGTGCACACAGTGATATATGTTTGTTTTGTTTTGTTTTGTTTTTTTCCGCCCCATTTGATGTCTATTGCCTGGGCCTTTTACCACTTTCACCACCATCTGACCATGCTGGCTGTTGTGCTCCTTCTGTGTGGCTGTGGTTGACTCCCGATATCGCTGATGACAAATGGATACAAAGGAAAACAAAGTAGAAGAAACGATGGTACCCAGCTAACAAATGATTGAATGCCTGGAACCTCAAAGACTTGAAAATAATCGAGTCACCATTCAGCGCAGAAACAGCAAAGTCCACATGCAGGAAGCACACCAGCATGCGTGATCACGAGAGGCCGAAGGGAGCAGATATCGAGCACCAAAGAACAAGAATCACATCATTACATAGGAGGAGGAGAGCAGGGTGGGGACCTAAAGCCCACTGGTGGGTAATTGGTCACCCCTTTACAGGGGAGTCACAGGGAGGAGACAGACCAGTCGGGGGGCAACCAGGCAGTGATGGTGCATACAAGTTTCTTCTAGTTCCTGAAGCCTTCCTCCCCATCCCCCAACCATCATGGGCCCAACTCTACCTTGCAAATCCAGATGGACTGGAGAAGTCACACTGGCATAGAGGGGAGCTGGAGATATGGGGAAACCAGGATTGATGGGCCCCTTCAGGCCAATGGTTAGATTGGAGATACTGGAAGGGTGGACAGAAGGGGGGGGACCAACAGCAAGGATATATACACAAGCTCTTATTTGAAGGATGGGCATCAAAGGAGTGGGTTGGGGGAGAGGTCGGTCAGTGGCAATGTACGATATGACAAAACAATGTATAAAGTATTGAGGGTTGGAGGGGAGGAGAGACCAGGGGAAGAGGGGAAGGAATGGAAAAGCCGATACTAGGGGCTTAAGGGAAAAGGTGGACGATTGGAGAACAATAATAGAAGTGGACATGAGAGGGTGCTTGATGAGTATGCTTATTTATATATTGTGAAAAATGATGTATGAGCCCCAATAAAATGATTGGAAAAAAATTATATCCTAATATGAATGATTTAAAAAAGCAATGTCATTACATTATTTTTAATGTTTAAATGTTATTGACTACCTTTAATGCAAAAATATACTTATATTTATTTAGTAATGCACACACACACCCACACACCATAGATACTTGAGTACAAGCCGACACATATCAGCGGAGGCACCTAATTTTACCAGAGAAACTGCATTAAAAATGTGCTGAAAAACTTAACCAATACAAAGTAGAATAAAATGTTTGGAAATGAATGTGGGAACATGTGTGCAAATGTGCTTGATACAGATGATGTATTGAATGTTATAATAGCTGTAAGAGCCCCCAATAAAATTATTTAAAAATAGAATAAAATAAAAAAATAGATCCAATGCACTGAGGCTGGCCCAGAGGAAAATTGTGAAGTGGCAAACCTTGTCATCAGAGCTCCAACTAGCCTTAATGTCTCCTTTCCTTTTCCTCTTTTAAACCTGGTCCTTCCAATCTAGTGTTCACTATTTTCCCTTCATTCTGGCAAGAAGAAAAGGAGCAGACAATAAATAAGCTTAGTTATTTTATGAAATTTGGAATGGAGTCATCTCGATGTCATAGAAAGATCTCATATAGTTGGGTGATTGGCTGGGACTTCTGCCACTTACTGGCTACGTGAGCTTGGGCATAGGACTGACTATCCTGTACTTTGGTTTCCTTATACAGTGTGCATAATGAGATTCTCTCTGTTTCAGAGAAGAATTAGCCATATTAAACAGATTACTTGTATGAGTTATTGTTATTACCTGTCCAGTTCCTGTTGCAACAACTCTGACTAGAAGCTAGCTAGCCTACAATTCAGCCTGCAATAGTGAGCATGTCTGCCTCCTGGGACACACCATCTCTTTAGCAATTAAAACTGTGTAGCAGTGAGGGGGAGGTACTAAGGAGAAAAATGGACATTTATGGATTTCTAACATAAAGTTAGCCACTGGCATGGCAGATTGATTCCTTCTCAGGTCAATGTGCACCTTCTAATTGTTGTAGAGTATGCATAATAGGAATAACCATCTATTCAGGAAGCCCATATGTATTTAAAGCATTGTGCTGTTTTACCTGTATTATCTAAATTCATCTTTATAATAGCTAGAATTGTTTTATCACTAACATTATTAATCTTAACAGCTAGACTTCTGCTGTTGTTAGTAGCCATTGAGCTGACTCTGATTCCTGTACAACAGAATGAAACATCACCCTATGCTCGGCTGCCTTCACCATCTTAGACATGCTGGGGGACATTGTTAGAGCCACTGTGTCGTTTGGGTGTGTTCCAAAGTAGGGGACTCATCTTTGAGGACCATGTTGGATCATATTTTATTATGAGTCACACAATTTTCTGTGGTTAATTTTTTGGAATTAGATCACCAGGTCTTCCTGCCTAGTCTGTCTTAATCTGTAATTTGTTTAAATCTGTTCACCAAGGGTGGCTTAGTGGTGTTTGAAATATCAATGACACAGCTTCTAGTATCACAGCAACATGCAAGCCACCACGGAATAACAAGTTGACAGATGGATGGGAAGCTAACATTTAAATTGGAAATTTTTTGTGCCAAATACTTTTCTGTTTTACTTATGTTAACCAATTAAATAGCATAACAATCCTAGAAAGTAGGTTGTATAATTTGCTAAGATGACTCCATAATTTTACAGATAAGCAATAGTGACACCAAGAGGAAGTGATTTTCTCCAGATCATACAGGCAGAGAAAGCAGTCTTTAATAAGTCACTCATCCTTATTAAGGAGATGGGGATTCCTATCAACAGTATTGGAGACAATGAGAGCTGCTGACATTCTCTCGCACTAATTAATGTCTCTCCTCATCTCCAGTCACCCTGCACTGTCCACCACAAGGAGAATGTTTTGCTCTTAATTTTATGTCACCTTTCTTTTCAGAGGTCATTCCCACCTTCCTACCTTTCCTAGGGATGATCTGTGTGATCACTCATACTTTATGAGCTGTGTCAAAACAATTGTTTGATGTTTCATTCTTAGTCTCCTCCCCTGTAAAATGGAAATCATATCCACTTAGGATTGTTATTACTTTCTGCCCCAGCCCATAGCAACCTACTAAACCCACCCACACTCAGCTGAGCTGAGGAGTCATAAAGCCAAATAACAGCCCAAAGGGCTCTTGTGCTTGTTTATCATTCACTGGACTCATTCCCTTTGGGTCCTTGACTCTTAATCCTCTTGGCTGTCCAGCCTATGTCTGTCCTCATATTGAACTCTCAGACTTGAAGAACTCATCTCTTTTCGCTTGGACACTCAGTGCTTCCTATGCAAGGGTCTCCATTCACCCTCCAGTGCTATCTGTTCATGGTTATGCTAGCTACTGTGAGCCATCCAAGCCCTAACCCTAGCTCCAAGTGAGCTAGTCTTGTGCCACTACTAAGGGCCATCAGAACAAACCTTTGCTAGAACATACTACAAAGAGTCCTGGAGGTGTCATGTGTTACATGTTAGGCTGTCAAACACAAGGTCAGGGGTTTAAAGCCACCATTGAGGGAAATATGAGTCAGACTTGGTTAGCTGATAGTGAGTTTGTTTTAGTTTTTGAGTACATGTTGTGCAACAAAATGCCTGCTTTTACCACTCATTTAGAAACACCCCTAACTAGAACAAACCCTTAACTACAGCAATGAAAATTTATATATATGCTTGCCTTCTACATTACTAGGAACCATCCAAATCCCTGTAGATGCAAATAACCTGAAAAAGACAATTCATACAAGACATCAAATGCAGCTCTTTTGTCAGTTGTGTCAGTCTGGGTAGACTAGAGAAACAAATCCAGAGACACTTATATGTGTATAAGAAATAGTTTTATGTAGAAGAGAAGTTGAATATCAAGAAAACATCCCAGCCCAGTCCAGATCATGTCCAGAAGTGATATTATCCCATATGTCTGATACCCATCTATAAACCTCTTCAGACTCATGGAACGTGTGCACTGATGCCAAATGCCAGAAGATCACAGGACAATGGGTGCAAAATCTTGTGGATCTAGTGGTGGTGGAAGCATCTCAGTGCTGGCAGAGTCTCCACTTGGCTCCTCCAGCTCCCAGGACATGAGGTTTATCAGAATAGTATCATCTGTCTTGTTGTTAAAGCATTTCCCAGGGAGTGAGTGTTGTCATTAGAGAGTCTCCAAGGGAGTGAACCCAGAGAGAGAGAGAGAGAGAGAGAGAGAGAGACTGTCTTCTGTATCTAAGGAGGAAATTCAGGAACTCCCGGTATCCTTAGGGGAAGGCCATGCCCACACAGAGGCCACATTGGCTATATCCTCATTGACAGCCTAGACTCCACCCCTACACATTTAATCCTCAAATCAACATCAGATTATATAATTACCACATCAGTAAAAGTAAACATGCCATGTACTATCTGCCTGGCACATTGTAAATAGTTCACATGCATGACCTCATCCAGACTCGCCAACAATCTTAGGGGACAAATATGATTGCCCTAATTTTCCACTGAGGCACATGAAAGGAGTATCAGTTGACTTAAAATAACATAGCCATCAAGTAGCAGAGCTGGGATTTGAATCTATGTCTGCACACCATAAATCCCACATTCTTAACCACCTTTTATGATGCACCGGCATCATAATGAATGCTCGAAGCCTCTTGCTGGGACTCAATTTGCAGCTAGAGAATTTTAAATCCCCTTACCGTCTCTTTCCATACAATACTTAAGGGCCCTCCAGTCTACCTGTGTTCTTCCCTATGGGCCGCTATCCTTCCATGATCACCAGGGGTTGGGGAAATGGAGCAGAGGCTCTCCAGTCGAGAGTTGAAGGAGTTGGTGCAAGAGAAAGGCATTGGCAGAGCACTAGGGGAACCTACCTCCCACCTCAGAATACAACTGAGCGAGTCAAAACTTCTCACTGGGAAACTCAGGGCAAGTCCCAGCCCTGTGCCATTATATTTGGCCAACTCACCCACACATTGCATGGCAGGCAGTCAAAGAAAACGGATCCCAGACCTCAAGGCCTCATTTAAAGCAATTGCCTTGAACCCTTTCATTGTACTCTTGCCCTTGCCCTTCACTTCCTGCTCCAATTGTTGGCATATGAGGCTCCAGATCTTCTTGAGACTGTCCCCTGTTTCCTAACTGTGACCCTGCAGGCAACGCTTAGGCTGGCCACACTCAGTTTTTGACCCTCTCCGTGATATCTAAGAAAAGACTTGCCCTCTCCCCCTGGTTCTTGCTGCTGTCTATAGCACCAGGTCACCACTTTTACTAATTTGACTCCTAAAATCTGCACCACGACAGTTGCTCACATGACCAGTGCCTTAGCTGTCTGTCCATGTGATAAGGAGCTAAGCATCAGAAAGTCATGACGAGTCAATGAGGAAAATGCTGAGCCAAGGGCTCCAATCTAGTGTGAATTCTTCCTATGTGGCATACTGCACTCTAGAGCCCTTTCAGTCTTTGGAAACTTTCTGCTGCTCATTCATTCATCTCCTAAAACAGACACAATCCATGGAGCTGAAAATGAATTAGAACACATGAGCTGATGCTTTGAATTTATTTATGATAAAAACTCAAGAGAATGTTTATTTATGAATGTCCTGGGAAATCTCTGATATACCATCTCCATGTTTAGTATGATGGCAGGTGCCTGTGTACTCAACAAAATGTATGCTAGCATGACATGTTGCTTACACCACATACCTATGACACACTGCTCAGTGCTGGCACTAGGGTCACATTCATCTGCTCTCATGTCTTCATATTTTTCTCACTCCCCCTTGCTACAAATTGCAAGCTGTTCCCTTTCTTGGCATGCTTTCTCTTTTCTCAGGAATTAGCAATCTATTTATCTCTAGAAGGAAAAGCCATCCTCGCTTATTTAAGGGAAGGTTTTCCCTTCCTTTCTGATTCATCACCTTGGCATTTTACATCTATTTCTGTTGTAATGTGGTTAATATTTTCCTTCACTATTAGAATGCGAGTTCTGGGAGGGTTGAGCAGAGGCCATGTGTTCTTGTTCAGCCTAGAGGAAGTAGGTGTTTTCTAATTGTTATTGTTGTTGTTGTTTTGTTTTGTTTATTTTGTTTTCTAATGAATGAATGGCCTGAAATGCCCATTAACCAAGTATTCCAAAGATGCTTGCTTAAATCCATGAGCTCCAAGGGAAATGAAGGCGGGTGGATCCAGGCATGCAACTGGCCTTGTTCCCTCCTCTTAGCCAATGTGTATCTAGAAGTGTAACCTCTAAGTAAAATCTGTTCTTTGCGCAATTGTAACACAGGCTTTGCTCCTGTGTAATATAGGCTTTGTACCTTTAGGACAGGAATGAGAAACATCACCCACAGACCGTATAAGAGCTTCACAATCATTAATATCAGCTAATATCACATACTCCACGGAAGAGAAGCATTTGCACAGCATTCACATTAAAGGTGTGTTAATTAAATGTTTGTCCAAATAGCGCATACTAATTTATAACTTGATCATTTTTTTATTTATTTTTATTTTTCCAACTTGATCATTTTAAATGGCATGTGCATGTTGTTACAAACATCCAAATGGTCCTTGTCAGAAAAAGGCTCTCCACCCTGCTTTACAAGAGTGGGGGAATTTTGACAGTGGGATGTAGAGGGGTGAGCAACTTGCAAGTGCCCAAGCTCACTTTGCCAGTAAAGAGCTGGGCCAGGACTCAAGAACCTTCACGACGCTGGCTGAACCTCAGTCTCCCCATCTGGAAAATAAGAGCAATGTCAACAAGTTGCAAGGTTATTATAAGAATTCATTGAAATAATGTATGTACTTTCACAAGGTATGTATTCATTAGATGGTAACTATCACTGTAATTTTTGAAGGGATAAAGTCTAAGAAGCTGTATGCTTGGGCCTGAAGAAACACCTGCCCCTTTAAAATCCCCCACTTATACTTTCTTGTTCTTCACCCCACTCCTTCTCTTCAGCTCCCACATCCAGAATGAGGTGTTTTGAAGATTATGATAAGTATAGTGAGTAAGATCAGAGAGAAAACAGGTAGTTAGGAAGGAAGGGGTGAAAAAAGACACTAGAAGGAGAAAGAAAGAGAAGAATGACAGGAGAGAACAGATGGTACAAGAAAAGGGAGTATTTCCCAGCCTCTACCAACTAGAAGAAAAATAACAGGACTGCATACAACTTTACTACAGTGCTTTCTTTCATGTTTAAAAAGAGATGGGAGGTGGGGGTGGGGAGAGGGAGTATAGAGACATGAATCTAGAAGGGTCCTAGCTGACCCATAATTCCTTTAATGTTTAAATTCACACCCACATATCCACACTTCCTTCCTGCCCCCTCTTTAATGCTGTCACTTTAGCATTTCCCAGATATGTCACTGGTGTTTTTGTGTCTGTGGGTTAAGCATGTCCTTGGCCCTTACAGAGCAGGAGCTCCAGGAGCCCAGGGAGTATGTCTTTTCCTCTGCGACCAAGTACTTAATGCTTGCTGGTAATTATGGTGATAGATGGATGAGGGAAACAGGCTCCTCTGCTGGTGATCACTCAGGCAGCTCCCATCTCCTGCTGGGTTTGTTTAGCTATGCCTCAGATACCAGCATACCTGGGCCTCTCAGAAGACAAGGACCCAATTGAATAGATCCCCTGGAAGTCAAAGAGGCAGAGCACAGCAGGAGAAGTGATTCTTGGGAGATCTCTAGGCCAACTTGGCAGAATGGAGACTTGGGAAACCTCTGGGGTGCATGTCCAAACCAAACTTGTGAAATGCTGGCTCATCCCCAGCTCCTCTCCTAGGGCCTTTGGGAAAAGTTCTAAATGCAAGCCAGTCAAGTTGAACATTACACGATTTATAATTACAAGACAGAAAAAAGGTCAGAAACCAAGAACATAATTAAGACTTGGCTAGCAACATCTTGGATGCAATATCATTAAAAGTAAGGCATGCTTCTATAAATCAATGAATGCAAGTTTTTTTAAAAAAAACTTGTTTTCAAGAAAGGAAATGAATGTGCAAAAGAAACCATTGTAGTACTTAGCATTTCATAAAATGAAAAAAGGTAGTTGTATTCAAAGGGGAATGTACCATGGAAACAAATGATGAGATGGTGAGGATCCTAATCATGGAAAATATATATATATATATATATATATATATATATATATATATATATATGGTTTTATTATAATTACCATTGCTGCAACTCCACATGAAGTTTTAGAGATGCAACTTAGTTGAGAGTTTGCATTTTGCATATGATGAGTTTCCATAGATAGTATTTTCCTGGTTGTACTTATGGTGAACTGACTATCTTGTGATATCTAGTATGTAGACCTACAAAAACAAAGAGAATTTCCATTTTCATCAATACCATTTGTGAAATAAAAATAATTCTCCTCGTGGAACAAGAGTGAGAAGATTTGAAGGTGGGAGGGTAGAGGAGGAAGAGAAAAGAAGTGGAGTTGATACTAAGGGCTCAAGCCGAACGAAAATGTTTTGAAACAGATGATGGCCACATATGTACAAATGTGCTTGATCCAATGGATGTGTAGATTGTTGTGAGTGATAGCCCCAAATAAAATGATTTTTTAAAGAGGTGAGAAGATTGGAGTTATGTTCTTAATATGTGCTAGAATTACATTATTGTTATCTATTGTCCAGTTGACCCCCGATTCATAGGAATCCTGTGCATTATCAAACAAAACCTTGCTTTTTTACTTCCAGTTGCAGATTGAACTGCTGTGATTCATAGAGGTTTTCTTCACTAATTTTATTTAGTGAAACGTCGGTCCTTTCTTCTTCATCACCTTCATTGTGAAGTTCTGCTGCAATCTGCTCAACATCATAGCAACATGCAAGCCTCCGCAGATAGACGGTGGTGATGGCTGCTCATGAGGTACAATCATAGGGATGACATGCAACTCTCCTGTGAGAATTCTACCACTGAACCCCACTTGCTTGTCTTATTATAGAAGGTTATTAAACTACGTAACCTCTCTGGACCTCAAACACTCCATGAGTCATTTAGGGTTTAATACATTTATAAATGGCACTTGATATTGTTAAAAGGACATTTTCTCCCTATAGGAATCATGACAATAGTCCAACTATAATGTGGCTTGGGAAATTCTGAAGATCCATAGAAATCCATGTATCTTATCTCCAAGAAATCTGTAAGAGTTTTAAGAAAACTAAGCAATGAGTTTCAAATAATGTGACTTTCAAATCCATAAGCATTTCTTGAGTACTTATTAATGTCACTGATTCAATGGAGATTGCAGAAACACATATAAAATCCAGACCTCACCTAACATCCTGGAGAACTCTTAGGTGAGCTTCCCTTCTTCACCCTCTTCCATTGACCTCCACCACCTCATTTCAACTTATTGCTAGAAACCTTGATTTGTTCTGAAAAGCTCTCAGACTGCAGGGTCCCTTACAACTGTCTTTACTAGGCGTGAGCATCAGTTGCAGCAGAACTAAGGGAGAAAAGCCTACCGAACCTAGGAGACCGAAGCCCACAGCATCGTTGAGTCTCTGAGAAATGTCTGACTTTGGAATCTCTAAGACCTGACACTCTGGTCTTCAGAAGGAGAAAGGAAGTGACTCTGGTGGGGAAATAAATTCCATCTAACCCCACACTACACAAGCACATGCAACCAGGATGGAAATAGACCCTCCTCTGCTCCTATTTTCCACTCATACTCACTCCTATCCTCCTTATCCATAAAAAAAATTGATAGGTGGGGTTGGCTGAATCCCAGCTATGACTTTATTTTCCTGCTCACTTCCCACAAGGATATGGGCTCTGAATTCCTTATGGTAGGCTTTGAGTACTTATATTCTCTTGGCCTAGTGTTAGGAGGAGGAGCAGGCTGATCTTGAGTAAGGAGAAATGCGGCTGTGCTTTGGTCCCCCCTTCATTTCAGCTGGTGAACTAAGTAGAGCAACTTTCCATCAGGAAACAATGCTTAACAATACTTATAAAACCAAAGGGAAGAATTTGCAGCCCCAGTGGCTTAAGAAAAACTGCATTGGCCTGCAGGGTCAACAGTTAAAAATCCCCAGCCATTTCATGGGAGAAAGATCAGACTTTCTACTCACATCCCAGGTATGTTGACCCACTCCCCAGAAGAATGGATTACAACATTTATGATACAGCCTGAAGAGAGTGGTGGGCCTACATAGACCACAGGGGAGCAAACTAAGGTGTCACTGCAGGGGACAGCACCAGAGACACAGTGCGAGAATTGCACGCTGACACCACACCCCTCCACATCAGTGCGAAACACAAAGGGAGTGGACAGAACAGCAAGGGGAGCAAAGCCATGAAGTCCCTAAGGAATTCTGAAAATAGACATGAAACTCAGAGAGAAGGCCTTTGCACCTCATCAGATCAAATCAAAACACATTTATAAGGGTAGGCAGACATACCTGGAACATTTTTTAGGCATTTTTTTCCCATGTCTGTCTATATAAGAAGGGCAGGATAAACAATCCCAAGGAGTAAACAATGAGACCAATGGCACTGAGGTGATAGGGGACACAGGGGTGGAAGGTGGTGGAGGGAGGGGAGAGCCAACAAACCCAGGGACAAGGGAAAAACAAGAGATATAAAATAGATAGCGAGAAGGGTGTAGAACACCTGGTGGGGTTTGATCCATTACAATATAGCTGAGAGGAATTACTGAGAGTTGATTCAAGGTTCAACATGATAGTGTGACAGAAGGAAAATAAAAGAAATAGAGGAAAGAGCTGGGAGACAAAAGACATTTGTAGAGCTATAGATATAGGCACGTATATATGTAAATATATTAATATATAATAATAGGGAGTTAGATCTATGTACATATGTGTATATATTAAGTATTAAGGTAGCAAATGGAGATAGGCCTCTACTCAAGTCCTCCCTCAATGCAAGGACACTTTGTTCTAATAGCCGGGCTCACTATGATGCTCACTTTCCTGACACAATTGCTGAAGACAAAATAGGTACATAATCTAATGTGGTGAAGAAAGCTGATGGTACCCAGCTATTACAAGATATAGCATCTGGGGTCTTGAAGTTAAATAAGTGGCCATCTGGCAGGAAGACAACAAAGCCCACATGAAAGAAGCACTCCAGCCTGTGTGATCATGGGTGTAGACAGGAAAAAGTATCAGGCATTAGAAAACTCAAAACAAAAAATCATATCAATGCAAATGAGGGGTTTCAGAGTGGAGACCCAAAGCCTATCTGTAGATAATTGGATATCACTCACAGAAGGGTCACAAAGAAGGAATGAATCAGTCAGGATACAGTATAGCACCTACAAAACACACAACAATCCTCTGGTTCTTCACTGTTTCTTCCTCCCTACTTTCATGACCCAGTTCTATCTTACAAATCTGGCTAGAACAGATCAGGTCCATTGGTACAGATAAGAGCTCTCAACACACAGAAAGCAGGATAGATAAAACCCTTTGGAACAATAATAAGAGTAGTTTACCATGAGGGTAGAGAGAAGGTGGGATGATTGTTAATGTTTTCTATCATAAAGTGATGATTGTGTCTCTAAAAAGAACCACATATACACACACATGAATGAATCTTGGATCCACAGTTAATTCTAAATTCTAGCCCCAATCTAAGGTCTTAGCACGTGGACCAACTGCATAACTGCCCTCATGAAGTAATCACTGAAGATGTAAGTGCTATGGTGCGCTGAAAAAAAAAAACAGATGGTGCCTGGTAATTGATCAGAATAGTACCTGGAGCCTTAAAGGTTTGTCTTCACACAAGAAGCTAAATAAGTGAGGTATGAACCAAGTCCACATGGAAGAAACATCTCAGCCCTTATGATCCAAGGATTGGAAAATTAAAAATCCAAAATAGGATATGGTATCAGAGCTTAAATTGTAAACACTGAGTCTGGAAAAGGCTGCGGATGACAGTGGAAGCACAAAATTCATTTCTGGATCCCCACTTGGATTAGCCTCCAGCGACTCTCTTCTGACCAGAGTCCAGGGATATGAATAGCCTTGCTATAAGACAGATAACATTATAAAATCAATTATGGCATATAAAGTTAGAGTAAAATGTATCATTTGATCTTTTTGACCCATTTTAAAACATTTTCAGTTTTTTATATTTTCTGTTTTCTTTTAGATGAGGCTTTTCTATATTTTTTCTACTCATTGCTGTTAGGTTTTGTTGCTCTTATTGTTAATGTTGTTTTAGATTTGTGTTAACTTCCTGTTTGTGTTTTGTATAATTTTCTATATATAAAATCCAGGATATTTAGACATATGGTGACATTAACTGTATTAATTCCTAGAGGCATAGTAGGGGAAATTGGGGAGAAACAATGAGTATAAGAAGATGTTCTGACAGTGTTAAGATAGGAAATAATAATAACAATACATAATTGATTAAGGATTCATGAGGGTGGGAAGGTAGGGGAGGGAGGGGAAAAAAGGGAGCTTATACCAAGGACTCAATTAGAAAATGTTTTGGAAATGATGTACAAATATGCTTGATACAACTGACGTATGGAATGTTATGGGTTGTTAGAGTCCCCAGTAAAATAAGTTTTAAAATGTTCTTAATTGATTTTGATGATTGTATAATTCTTCCTAATATGAATAATTACATTGTATGCTGAGAGAAGTACATTTCAATAAAACTATTTTTAAAATGATTTGCAATATAGGAAACACTCTATTAAGCCACTCTGAGTAATATTTGTATATCTTCAGGAGTCCTGGTAGCACAGAGGTTAAAGCGTTTCACTGCTTATACAAAGGTGGGTGGTCTGAATCTACGTACTACTCTTCATGAAAAAGATCTAATGATCTGCCTTCGTGAAAATTTCAACTGTAGACACACTAAGGATCCAGTCTACTCTATCCTATAGGATTTTTATGAGTTAGTATCAACTCAAAAGCAGCAAGCTTAAGTAGGTACAAGTAGACTAAGGCTCAATGCGTACCTTGATTTGAGAAAATAATATCTGCCAGTGACCTCTCGGATAAAGAGGGATAAGAGCTAGCAAAGGACCAGGGACAAAGTTGAGAGAATCACTCAGTATCCCGAAGACCGAGGCAATAGAAAGGTGAGAAATAGGCATAAGGTCCAGGACAATGAGTGTAGAGAAGGAACTAAGATTATGGAGGGGGAAAAGGGAAAGATAAAGGAAGAGAGAAAACAAGGGAAGCATTTGTCAGAGGACCTTCGATTCCATGGAGCTTGCCATTCCCTCCTGTATCGTCACCTTCCACCTACACTCATTGCGGTTTTATTCTTTTTTTCTCTCTTTACACTACTCTCTCCCCATACGCATTGTCAGGGTAACCAAACCCACACACCTACAAACAGCAAGACATGTCAAATCTCTTTTTGCTTAAAAGCTAGCTGTCACCTACATTGTAGTGACTGACAAAGATGCCACATTGCAAGTGCATCTCTTTTGTTGCCAAAGTTCTTGCTGCTGTGCTGTTCTTTGTAGTCATGTCACTGGCTCCCTTGGGTGATCTGAGAGAGAAGAAGGGTCCCTTATTCAAGATTTATTCTGAACCGACTGTCTTTGATATCCTCATACCTGTCCTTTCACCAAAATATTCCTCCAGTCAGTCCCTGGCGTAAGGGCCTGCTACCACCTTCCACTGTCTTCGTCCCTATGCTATCTGCTTTTTTATCTGATAAACAGTAGATGAATGCTCCCTAAGATACTAAATATATTAGTGGCTTACTGTGTCACTCTTCTCATCTATGATGTTGCATATTCAAAGAGGTAGCCCAAAGAAACAGCCCCCAGATGGTAGAATTTTAAGTATGGCTATAGACAAAGAAAACTTTGCAAAGGGAGTTTTGTGTATTCTACTTCTGGGAAAGGCTAATCGTGGCATGGGGATGAGAATATCACTATCCAGTCAAGCAGGACATTTGCTATATCTAGCAGGTTTCTCTGTGATTTTCTTAAATTGATTAGGGACTTGGGGATGGGGAGGCAAATACAGTGGAGGTATGCTTTACTTCCTTATTTCACTGCCAATATTATCAAGAGTTCCTCCCTAAAGAATTTCATGTGCCATGACATTTGCTTAGTTGGCCTCGTGTACATGTGAAAGTTGGACATTAAATAAAAATTTTAAAATGAAGAACTGATGCGGTACTGGTGAAGAATGTGGAAAGTAACATGGACTGCCAAAAGAAAAAAAAATCTGTCTTGGAAGAAGTAGGCCCAGAATATTTGTTAGAAGTCAGGATGAGACTGCATCTTAAATACTTTGAACATGCTTTTAAGAGATACCCGTCCCTGGAAAAAAGCATCATGCTTGATAGAGAGACACCACAAGAAAGAAAGACCCTTGAAAAGATGGATTGTCACAGTGGCAGCATCCATGGGCCCAAACATAATAAGAATTGTGAGAATAGACCAGGACAGGGCCGAGTTTGCACATAGGGTGGCTACGAGTTGGCACCAAGCAACAGCGACATATTAATGAGGATGTCAATGATAGGAAAGAAGACTCTTATGCCCAGGGTTTTTTCCCCAGAACCATGCACAAACCATGGTCACTCCCAAATGATGCTCTTGGTTCAAATCACAGACAACTGCACAAAGCAAAATGAGTTATGGGATGCTCAACATTCACAGAGACGGCAATAGAGGATTCAAGCAAGAGTTCACTCTAGTCTACCATGAATCAGTGGTGCTGGCCTGCCTCTCTGTTTTGTGGCCTCCATCTTCAGTGCCTCTTGTCACAGTGAGCACAGATCTAGGCCAGCAAGGCAAGTGCATTATTTCTTCCAAATGAAATGGCACAGTTCCAAGTGCAGGAAGGAGGCAATCTTATCAAACCTCTGGCCCATTGATAAATCCACAGAGGGAAATCATTGAGTTTTAAATTGAGAAAGGGAAGTCTTAGATAAAACCAGAAATTGCCTGGGGAATTTCCACTTTAAAGAAGTGTTTTCCACATCAATAGAAAAGCTCTTTATCATAGGTAGTGTAATTTATTTGTGGTCTTAGAACTCAAGTGCTGTCTGCCTGTTTAGAGATGTTTATAAGGCCTTCAATAATCACCAGTCCTTTCTACCCCGCAAAGATAGACATTCCCACTTCCTTTCTTGAGTTCAACAGGACTTTCCTTAGAGGCTCAGGATTTTTCGTATGGACACAAATGAGCTCTCCAGTATTGTATTTCATTTCCACAAAAGAAGAAACTGCTAATTGAGGCAAGGCAATGGCCTGGAGTATCAAAGGAAATAATGGAATTGTTTTCATTGTATATATGTTAATGTAAAAATGGTTTTCTCCCTGTCTGAAACTAGAATATAAGGATAAATCCAAAGTATTCCTCTAAAATCATAGAGGTAAACTAAAATATCAAAATGTGAAGCTATTGTTTCTCAACATATTCTCCACATAGATCTACATATTTCTGAGGGTGATGTTCCCAATTAACTCTTCAGGCAATAATTCTGCACTGTTCTCTTTACACCAGCTAAAAATGGTAGTTTTCATACCCTCCAACAATAAATTCAAATAAACAAACAATTTTGCTGCCATCAAGTGTATCCCAAATCAGAGACTTTATAGAACAGAATAGAACTGCCCATGTCGTTTCCAAGACTAGAATTTTAAAAAATCATTTTATTTGGGTTCTTACTACAATCCATATATCCATCCATTGTGTCAAGCACATTTGTACGTATGTTTTCATCATTATTTTCAAAACATTTTCTTTCTACTTGAACCCTTGATATCAACTCCTCGTTTACAACCTCTCTCTCACTCCCTACCTCATGAACCCTTGATGATCTATTTTAAAAAGTTTCCATGTCTTACACAAACTCATGTCTCCCTTCACCCACTTTTCTGTTGTCCATCCTCCTCAGAAGGGGTTATATTTAGACGTGGTCATATCCCATTGTCCCCCCGATCTTCTCATGATTCTCCTGGTATCTCTATTCTTGTTATTGATCCTGAGAGGTTTATCTGCCCTGGATTCCCTGTGTTGTGAGCTCTTGTCTGTAGGATGTACATGCTCTGGTCTATCTGGATTTGTTAGGTGAAATTAAGGTTATGATAATGGGGTGGGCATTAAATAACTAGAGGAAAGTTGTAAAAGTTGTATGTTTCATCAGTGCTATAGTGCACTCTGACTGGTTCATTTCTTCCTTGTGACCCTTCTGTAAGGGATGTCCAATTGTCTACAGATGGGCTTTGGGTCTTCACTCTGCACTCCCCCCTCATTCACAATGACATGATTTTTGTTCTGGGTCTTTGATATCTGATACCTGATCCCATCGAAACTTTATGATCTGTGGCTAGTGTGATTCTTCCATGTGAGCTTTCTTGCCTCTCAGCTAAATGGCCGCTTGCTTATCTTCAGGGGGTGGGAGAGACAAGGATAGGCAGGGAAGCAGGGCACTAACCCACCCAAGGGGAGGTTATTGTTTATATCTCCATGAGAGAGAGAGAGAAAGAGCGATCAGGGTTAAACCCAATGCACCAAGACAAGAATACAACATATTGGCATGTAGCAGGGAACCAATGGAGAGGTCTGTGGGATTGGGCCAAATTCCAACTGTGTGTAATCCGCGCCCCGCCCCCAAGAAGAATGCACTTCAGAAAACAGCTATGAAGATACAGCATGCAGAGAGGGACACAACTGATAAGAGCACACAGGAACAATAAAAGAGGGAAGGAGAGTGGAACACATCTAGGCCCACCAAGTCCTCAAAGATGATATTCCTGCTCAGAGCTGCCCATACACATAGAGCACCACAGAGCAGACCCCAGCATGGGATACTATGTCCCTCAGTGACCCATAACACTACGCGGGACAACACTGGAGACACAGTGCAGGAATTGTGCTATATCTGACGCCATCACACTGGGGAAAACATTAAGGGCATGACACAGAGCAGCAAGGGGAACAAGGTAATGGAGTCCCTGGGGAACACCAAAAATAGACTTTGGTGCCAGAGCATGGCACTCCATCGGAGCAAACTGGAAAGTGTCCAAAAGGTCAACAAACATATCTGAAACTATTTATGGACTTTTCCCTTTTTGTCATTTTTTGTTGTTATTTTGCTTTTTTGTTATGCCTTCTTCTGTTTTTTTTTTGTTTGGCTTTGTTGTGTTTCTGTAGTTATTATTGTCTCCGCATGTCTATCTAGATAAGATAGGGGGTAAACTATTCAGAGGAGAAAACAATGGGACTGATGGCGAGGACAATGTGGGAGAAAGGAAGGGGGTGTCCAGCTATCAAGAGATATAGCAACTATAAATTTTTAAAATCATTTTATTGGGGGGGTTCATATAACTCTTATCACAACCAATACATACATCTATTGCATGCAAAGCACATTTGTACATTTGTTGCAATAATCATTCTCAAAACACTTGCTTTCTACTTAAACCCTTGGTATTAGCTACTCATAAATCCCCTCACTCCCCGCTGCCCCCTCCCTCATGAACCCTTGATAATCTATAAATTATTGTCACTTTGTCATATTGTACACTGTCTGATGTATCACTTCGCTGTTGTCCATAACCCAGGGAGAAGGTTATATGTATATCCTTGTAATCAGTTCCTCCTTTCTACTCTACCTTCCCTCCACCCTCCTGGTATCACCACTCCCACCACTGGTCCTGAAGGGATCATCTGTCCTGAATTCCCTGTGCTTCTGGTTCCTATCTGTACCAGTGTATTTTCCTTGGTCTAGCCAGATTTGTAACGTAGAATTGGCATCATGATGGGGGAGGTGGTAAGCATTTAAGAACTAGAGGAAAGCTGTATATTTCATCCTTGCTGCACTGTCTCTTCCCTGAGACCCTTCTGCCCTTATGTAAAGGGATGTTGCTTCACTTATAAATGGGCTTTAGGTCTCAAATCTGTATTCACCCCTCATTTACAATGATATAATTTGAGTCTTTGATACATGATATATGATCCCTTTGACACTTCGTGGTCACACAGGCTGGTGTGCTTCTTCCTTGTGGGCTTTGTTACTGCTGAGCTATATGGCCACTTGTTTACCTTCAAGCTGTTAAGAACCCAGATGCTATAACTTCTGATAGCCAAGCACAGTTTTGGTGGTCATGTGCTTGATATCAATTTCATCAGTGGAAGTCTAGGAGTGGAGACTCGCCTGTCAATTTGGAGACAGCCAATGAGACATCTGTAGGTATGGATTTCTTTAACAATTCTGGGAAATCTCGTGATATTTCCCTTGTGAAGATGACAGACCATCTCCCAGGTGTTGGGAGTCGCTCCACTGACAAGAAAAGATGACAGCGTCTGAGGAACAGGAAGAGCCAGAGGAGAAGCCACACAGCCTTACCCTGATGGAACCAGACCTCTGAAGTGGAAAAGCCACAGAGAGACCAGAAGAGCCAGAGGAGAAGCCACACAGCCTTACCCTGATGGAACCAGACCTCTGAAGCTGGAAAAGCCACAGAGAGACCCCCTGCCAGTGCTGAGATGTTTCTATCACCAATGGATACTGCTGATGGACCCAGATGAGGAGCCATGAGGGAACCTCTGCCAGCGCAGGAACTCTGCACCCACTGGCCTGTGACTTCATGAGTTGGAAGGAGACTTTATAGACTGGTATCAGACATATGGATTAATATCGGATTTATAACTTTGAACTGGACTGGGTTGGGAGGCTTTCTCGAAGTTCCATTCTTCTTGTATATAAGCCTTTCCCTTAAATCCATATGCGTGTCTATGAATTTGTTTCTCTAGTCTGGACTAACACAACAGTTTTCTTCACCACTTTTGCTTATACACACATTTGTCTTCAGAGATCATATCAGGAAGTTGGTCATGCAATGATATGATTTTTAGTTCTTTGATGCCTGATAACTGATCCCTTTGATATCTCATGGTCACACAGGCTGATTGTCTTCAGTGATCATGTCGAGAAAGTGAGCATCATAGAATGCCAATTTAATAAATTGTACTTGCATTGAGGAAGTACTTGAATAAAGGGCTAATGCCCATCTGCTGTCTTAATACTAACCTTATAAGTATATGCACATAGATTTATTTCCCCATCATCATATATTTACCTATCTACATACCTGTATTTAGACCTCTATAAATGCCCCTTGCCTCCCAGTTCTTTCCTCTATTTCCTTTTACTTTCCTCTTGTCCCACGATCATGCTCAGCTTTTATTAGGGTTTCAGTAATTTCTTTCTGTTACATTACTATTGGTCAATCCCTATCAGCCCCCTCACACCCACCTTGTCACTGATTTTGGACCACTTGTTTTTCTCTTATACCTGAGTTGGTCAACACCACCTCCTGTCCACCTCTGAATATTCCATGTGCCTCCAAAATAATCAGTCCCATTGTTTTCTCCTCCAGACAATTCATCCAGCCTATCTTATCTAGATAAACTTGCAGAGATAATAATATGTATAAAGAAACCAAGCCATCATAAGATGAAGCAAAAAAAGAAAAAAAATGATGACAACCAAAAAAACCAATGTCCAGAAAAATATATAAACAAGTAAAAAATAGTAATAACAAAATAAAAACCTGTAAATAGGGGCCTGAGTCCCGGTGGTGTAGTGGTTGAGTGTGGGCCTGTGGCCCACTGGCTTGGCAGTTCAAATCCAACAGCAGCTCCCTGTGATCAAGGCTGGGCCTCCCACTCCCACAAGAGGGCAGTGATACCCCCAGAAACGAAACAAAACCCGTAAATAGCTCAAGGTCTGTTCATTGACCCCCAGTAGAGCTCCCCCCCCCACCATTGAGTCTGATGGGGTGCCACACCCTGATCCCAAATTAAATCCTTGGCATTCCCTCAGAGACTCCATGTTCTGCTTCCCCTGCTGCTCTGCTGCACACCCTTAGTGTTTTGTCTTGGTTTGGTGGGGTCAGACAGGGTACAATCCTGACCCTGCTTCTCCATTGTTGTCCATGTGGGGCCTCGGGTCAGCAAGGGATGCCGTATTTCATAGTGGGGCCAGCCATATGGTTCTTTCTGTGCATTGACTGTTCTGAGTGGGGACATCGTCCTCAAGGCCAGGATACATTTCACTCATTCTTCCTCCCCCTGTTCTGGTCAGACATGTACCTCTCCTGGAGATGCAGCTTCAGTGCTGTCCTCCAAAGCAAACTCGCCAGGGAGGAGGTGCGGCTGTCTATATAATTAGGTTTGGGGCTGGGATCTCAGACCCTTCCACTGACTCCCGCCTCCATGTCGTCCCACCGCATTCAGGAGCAGAAAACGTTTTTTCCCCCCATATGGAATAACTGGTGCATCAAAATTGCATAATCAAATACTTCATGAGGGCTTCTCTTTTTAAATATTCTTTGAAGTTTCAGAACAAAAAGAAGTCCTAAGGAACAAGATGTGGAATATAGAGGTGATGACCTAAGATTTCCCAATGAAATTCTTATAGAATAACCCTTTCTGTCCTCGAATAATGTCATGGTGGGGAGGAAAAAAAATCTTTGAGGAAAATTTCCTGGTCTTTTCCTCACCTATAGAGTTTTTTTTTTTTGTACTTTCTTAAAATGTCTTTTTACCAAGTTCCTGTGTTTGTCCTGTATCTTTTAAGAAAATCTATCAAGATGACCCCTTTGTAATCCTAAAAAACAATTGTCATAACCTTCTGAGCTGGCCTCTCTCCCTTGAAATTCTATAGTTCAGCAGACCTGGTGAAGCCTGTTTTTGATTGGCCCTTTTCGTTTTGTTTTGAAAGCACCCTATAGAGACTAAGTCACATATATTACTGAGATAACTTGTGTGCAGCCATGCACAGATTACAGAGACATATTTAAACACTTTTGATAAGAATAAATCCATTCATGTATGAACTTGAACTTAGTAGTAGCGATGCTTTAAAAATAATTTTTGATATAGTTTACAGATATCATAATATTCTTAATTCAATCATATCAACCAATATTGTACAAATTGCCACCACAATCAGTTTCAAAATATTTTCTTTCTTCTTGAACTCTATGATATAAGCTCCTCTTATGCCCTCTCTCTCCCATCTTCTCCCACCATCCAATATGTCCATTCATATACAAGTCTGTTGTCCACTCACCTCAAGTGGAGTTATGGAGCCATCAATGCTATCAGCTCCTCTTTCTCTTACCCCATCTTCACTTCCTGTGCCCTCAAGGAACCATTGCTCTGATTACTATTTCTGAAGAGTTATATGTCTTGGTTTTCATGTATCAAACAAGCTTAATTATACAAATGAATATACTCGCCTAACGTGATGAATGAGGTAAAAATGTGTAACCCATACTAATAGGGGTAGGAAATATTAAAGAAGCAGAGTATAGCTATGTGTTTCATTGATACTATACTGCACCCTAGATTAATCATCCGTTCCATGTGGCCCTTCTGAGAGGGACTGCCCAATTATCTTGCAGATGGAGTTTGGGTCTCCACTACATACTCACCCCTTTACATCATTTTGGCTGTTTGCGGTATTTTTGGAACTTCTGATACCCTTTCCCATCTTCCATGTGGGCTTTGTTACTTCCCTGCTAGATGGCCACTTGTTTGACTACAACTGCTAAGATCCCAGACACTAGGTCTTTTAATAGTCAAACACCATCAATTTTCTTCACTCCATTTTCTTATGTACCCATTTTGCCCTCAGCGATCATGTCAGAAAGGTATCATACAATGTCACATTGTTAAAATAAACCATCCTTGTACTGAGATAAGATTTAATTAGAGATTCAAAGTCTGTCTGCTTCTTTGTTGCATTTGCTTTTAATACATATAAAAACAAATATACCTATATTTAAATATTTATAAATTTGCATATATACTTATATCTATAACTATATTTTTATTTCTTCTTTCCTCTTTCCTCCTGCCCCATTATCATGTTTATCCATTGCTGATCTCTCATTAATTCCTCTCAGATACAATTCTATTGATCAAACACAGCCAGAAAAGCTCCCCGTCATCAATTTTAAAATCCTTATTATTCCCCTGTGTGCATTATTATTGGCTCATCACGTTCCTCCCCTGGCTCCTCCCACTCATGTCCCCCAGGAATCATTGGTGCAATCACTGTCCCCATAGGATTGCCTATCTTGTCTACCTTATATAGATAAATACACAAAAAAATAAAGATAAATAAAAGAAAGAGCATACAAGTAGTTAAAAGTCTATCAGGGATCTTAACACTAAGCAGATAAATACATATCTCTGTTACATATAGAGAGACATGTTATAATCTATCAGTCCAGTCCCATTTTCTTTCAGGGTTCCATATCCTGGGTCCTGTTTACCTAGTAACACATACACACTTCTGGTCTTCAGCATTCATGTCCAAAGGCATTTATTTTGAACATACCCTTTGCCATCCTGCAGTCAGAGATGGAGTGGTCTAGTGCCCCACCCACATTACACCTTTAGACTTTCCAAGTCCTTTAGACTTTCCCTTGTGAGTAACCCCCGAGCAGTTCAGATGGGGTGCCAAGTCAGGAACTACATGGCTTCATTCCCATCACTGGTCTGTTGCACTCCCCACTTTTTTTGCCCCCATGTAGGTGGATCAGACAGGCACTCTCCCTGAACTATATCTTCATGGCTATCCTCGGTGGCACTGTCATTTATGGAGGGGAATGTGACGTCTTCAACTGAGGCCAGTCATGCAGTCATCTCTGGAAATAAGCTGCTCTGAGCAGGAACATCACCCTCAAGGATTAGCGCACCAGAATGAGGTCTACTCTTGCTCTCCTTTTCCCGTGGAGGCATGAACAATACCCTCCCCTTAAGTGGGTTAGTCATGTGATTCCACACACACCCCACTCCTGTCATTTTTCCTCCTCCACCCCTCAGTGGGCCTTAAAAGCATTTGAGAGGGATGGGGAGATGCCTTTCAGCATAATGTTTGTCGGCATCTGTTTTTGATAATGTATGAGCTATTGGGTTTGGTTTGGGTCATGCCAGAGTATCTGGTCTTCAGTCCGGGAATGATATATTGTGTGCATTTTCCCTTATGCCCATTCTGTTGTTTGACATTACTTCAATGGACTCATGTTGTACTTGAACTTTTGTGTGTGGCTAATTTCACTCAAGGTAATATCCTTCAACTGTTTCCAGGAAATTGAATTCTTCATCTTTTTGTCACTAATTTTTAGGGTTGTGTAGGATTCCATTATGTGTATATACCAAGTTTTTAAAATCCATTTGTCCACTGATAGAAATTTAGGCTGTTTCCAATTATTTGCAATTGTGAACTGCACAGCAATGAACATTGGAGAACAGATATCGTCATTTTCTATTCCTTCTCGGTATATAAAGGGATACCAAATATACCCATAATTTTTAAGCTATGTATCTAAATTTTCATACAAAACAACATTATCTCCTTCAAAGTACTCTCCACTACACTTAATACGTTTGTCAATTCTGCAATTCCATTCTTGGAAACATTTTTCAGACTCATCTGTTTTGATGGCTGACAGTATCTCCCTTTGTTGTTGTTTTTTCTTCACCTCTTCCATGTCATCAAATTGCTGTCCTTTCATGTCCCTCTTCATCTGCAGAAACAAAAAGAAGTTGATTGAGCTAGGTTAGGAGAGTAATGTGTGTGGGACAAGAGGTTTTTGGTCAAAACCTGGTACACCGAGATGGTTACATAAAACAGGTGCTCTGTAGTGGTGGGAAAACCAGTCACCTGTGTGCCACAAATCAGGCCTTTTTTGTCACATAATATTACACAATATTTTCAGGATGTCTTAATAGAAAGCCTGATTAACCTGTGGGAACAAACTCAAAATGCAACATCACCCTCACATAAAAAAATGAGCACCAGTTTTTTTTGGGGGGTACCTCCTCATATGCCCAGTGTTGGAACTGCTGGGTAATTCAATTTTCATATGTTTTAGGTATCGACAAATCAATTTCCACAGCGACTAGAAATATCTATAAGTCCACCTGCAGTGAATGAGAGTTTCTATCTTACCATACCCACTTCAACATTTGTTGTTTTCTGGTTTATTTTTTATTGAACTATATTTTGGATGTTCAGTGGTATCTCATAGTTATTTTATTTTATTTTTATTTGCATTTCTCAAATGATTAATAATGGGGAACATTATCTCATATGTTTATTGGTCATTCAGGTTTCTCCTTTGTGAATCATCTTTTGTCCACCTCCTTAGTGGGCTATTCATTTTTTCTTGTTGTAAGATTTTAAGGTTATAGATTTTAGTAATAAGACCTTTGTCTTATATGCCATAACCAAATATCTTATCCCAGTGTGTGGGCTCTCTTATTACTCTCTTGATGAAGTGTTTTGGTGTACACAGTATTTATACACAGTATAGTACACAGTATCTGTACTATAGCTCACTCATCCATTTATCCTGTTACAGGAATATATCCTTCTTTATTTCTGATAGTCTATGTATTCCCTGAGCTAAGGTTCTTAGCTTTGCCCCAATCTTCTCATTGACAAACCTGATAGTTCTGTGATCCATCCTGAAATTTTCCTTGTGCATGGAGTGAGGGAAGGGTCTTGCTTAATTTTTCCACAGATTGATATACAGTTTTTCCACCATCCCTTGTTAAATGGTGTATCGAATTAACATTTGAATTTGTTGGAGCCTTATCAAAGATCAGCTGTCTGTATTCTACTATTTCTATTTCTGTATTTTCTGTTCTTATCCATTGAACCAAGTATCAATCATGACACATGTAGCATGCTGTTTTGACAACTATATCTGTATAATAAGTTTATAGTTAGGTAATGCAAGCCCACCCACTTTATTCTGCTTCATGTGGAGATCTTTGGCAATTCTGGCTTTCTTCCCTTTCCATATGAATTTGGGAGTCAGTTTTTCCATATCTTTGAAAAACGGTGCTGGTATTTGTATCAGAATTGCACTGAATGTATATAGTGCCTTGGAAGGAATGACATCTTTACAATATTCAATCTTCCCATCCACAAGCATGGGATAATTTTTTATTCGTGAAGGTCCCTTTTGGTTTCTTGTAATAGTGCTCTATAGGTTTCCTTATACAAATTATTTATTTTTTAGGTTAGCTTAGGATAGGCAAGTCAATTTACATTTGGCTATTGTGAAGGGGAGCCCCCCAAAACTGGAATTTCCCCCATGCGATGTATTTAATTTCTTTTAACAAAACAACCTTATCACCTTTAAAGCATTCTCTATTGCATGTAAAACATTTGTCGAATCTGCTATACAATTCTTGGAAATATATTTCAAATTCATCTGTTTGGATGACTGCCAGTGTCTCCTTTGTTTTTCTTTCCCATCTTCTACATCATTAAATATTAGTCCTTTCATGTCCCTCTTCATTTATGGAAATTAAAAAAAAGCCACACAGAGTTAGGTGAGATGAACAAGGTGCATGGAGCAAGAGAGGCATGCTGCTTTTTGCCAAAAACTGACACACTGAGATGGCCTCATGAGTGCATCATCGTGGTGGCAAAACCAGTCCCTTGACTGTTACAAACTTAGGCCTTTTTTGCTTCATACTGTGACATATTTTAAGAACCTCTAAATTGAAAGCTTGATTAAGAGTCTGACCTAGTGGAATGTATTCAAATGTACTACTAGTTTACATGTTCATCGACTTAGGAAGTAATTTACCTTATGGTTGGATAATTTGACGACAGTTCTTTTCTTGTGTTTCAGCCTAATTGGTGTTCTCACTGCTTCCTGGGTGATTGTTTGGTTCTCCTTCATTAAAATGGGGAAGTTTTCTTCCCAGAATTCCCTTGCTATTTTGGCAGTTGATTTCTTCGTTACATCATGCTCTGGTATTCCAATTATTTGAATATTGGTTTTCTTCATAGTATCACTTAGTCCTCTCACATTTTCTTCAGCTTCTCTAATTATCTTGCTTCATTCTTTCACATTTGTTGAATTCAGCTTATGTATCTTTTAGATCGCTGATATGATTCTCCGTTTCGTCCAGCCTGTAGGTGATGTCTTTTACCATTTCATTGTTTCTACTGCATTATCCCTTAACTCTTGTATTTCCCTTCAGTTTGTGGACTCTAGCCTCTCTACAATTTCACACATTTTCTGTATTGATTTCCTCATATGACTCTAGAAAGCATTTTGAAGATTTTTTTCTGTGGTGGTTCAAAATTTGCTTCTTCTATGTATATTGCTAGGTTCGGATCCTCCTCAGATATTATGTTTTGTTTCTCTCACACTCTTTTTAAAAATCATTTTATTGGGGTCTTGTACATCACTTATCACAATCCATACATATATTGTGCCAAGCACTTTCACAGGCCTGCTATCATCATCATCTTGAAACCATTTGCTTTTCTTCTTGAGCCCTTGGTATTAGCTTTTCATCTTTTTCCCTTCCACCCTGCTCTCCTCTCTCTCATTAACCCTCGATATTTAAAAATCTTATAAATTACTATTTTGTCATACCTTATACTGCCCGACATTTCCCCTTGCCCACTCCTCTTTCCAGATAATAATTTATGTGTAGATCCTTGTAATCAAATCCCCCTCTCTACTCCACCTTTCCTCACCGTTCCAGTATCTCCACTCTCACTACCGGTCCCAAGGGGTTCATCTGTCCTCGGTTCCCTATATTTCCAATTCCCATCTGTAGCAGTGTACCTCTTCCATTCTAGCTGGATTTATAAGGTAGAATTGGGATCATGATAGTTGGGAGGAGGAAATCTTTAGGAACGAGAGGAAAGTTGTATGTTTCATCATTACTTCACTGCACCAACTGACCTATCTCTTCCCCATGATCCTTCTGTAAGGGGATGTTCAACTGTCCACAAATGGGCCTTGAATCCTTCCCCTGCACTCCCCCTCATTCGTACTGATGTGATTCTTGTTCCTTGGTGCTTGACACTTGCTCCCTTCGACCCCTCATGATCACACAGACTCGTGTGCTTCTTCCGTGTGGATTTTGCTGCCTCTATGCTAGATGGCCACTTGTGTACCTTCAAGTCCTTAAGACCCCAGATGCTTTATCATTTGGTAGCTAGGCACCATTAGCTTTTTCCACCATGTTTGCTTTTGCACCCATTTGTTTTCCTCAATTGGCTCAGGAGAGGGTGCACAGAGTGATATGATTTTTGTTCTTTGATGCCTGATATCTGATTCCTTCCACACCTCATAATCCACAAGCTTCTGTGCTTCTTTTTGGGTGGGTTTTGATGTTCCTGAGCTAGATGGCCACTTGTTTACCCTCAAGCCTTTAAGATCCCAGATACTATATCTTTGAATCACCGGGCACCATCAACTTTCTTCACCACTCTTGCTCATGCCCCCACATGTCCTTAGTGATCTTCTCAGGAAGATGAGCACACAGTGATATATGCTTTTTTTTTCCTGTTTGATGCTGAGACTTGATCCTTTCGACACCTCATGACCACACTGGCTGGTGTTCTTCCATATGGGCTTGGCTACTTCTCAGCTCGATGGCCATTTGTTTATTTTCAAGCTTTGAAGACCCCAGACGCTATATCTTTTGCTAGCTGAATGCCATCAGCTTTCTTCACATTTGCTTATGCACTCATTTGCCTTCAGTGATCTTATTGGACAGGTGAGCATCATGAAATGCCACTTTAATAGAACAAAACGTTGTATTGAGGGAGTATTTGAGTGGAAGCCCAAGGTCCATCTGCTACCTTAGTGTTATAAATATATGTACCTAGGTTCATTGACTCCTTATCATAAATATATGTACATAGGTACATGCCTGTATTTAGACCTCTATAAATACCCTTTGCCTTCTAGTTCTTTCCTCTATTTTCTTTTACTTTCCTCTTGTCCCGCTATCATGCTCAGCCTTTATTTGGGTTTCAGTACTTCCTCTCATTTTCATTACCCTTGCTTATGCCCTACCTGGCCTCCCACAACCTCCTCACCACCAATTCTAGACCACCTTTTGTTTCCCCATCACTGAGCCTGTTCATGTCACCTTCTCCTCCCCTCCTCCCCACGTCTCTCTCGCATTCTTATAGTGGCAGCTGGCATAGGTTGCTGTCTGTCTGCATGGCATTTTGGTGGAACTCAATGTCATTTTCCCAAGAGTCCAGGACTACTGTTTTCTTTTTCCTCAGAGGTTAGTAGGAATGATCCTAAGGACTACCAGGATCCGGTTGGGCTGTGGATTCAAGCTGCATCTCTATCCCACTTGGTTTGTCTCTCTCCCTAGACAGGCAAGTTCTCTATTTGGAAAGCAACGTGGGTGACTCTCTCAGGCAGGGTGGGCGGGGAATCACAGGCATCAAGGGTGGTTCTGGTCAGGTTGATCTCATGAGCTGTGCAGCAAGGCAGGGAGAGGGAATTACTCCAGGAATGTGGGTGTAGACTGGTCTCAGGTTCTGATCACTAACAGCAGTACCAGCCCTGTCAAGAGCAATGAGGGTGACATTGGGCAGATTCATCACAAGCAGGGGGACCGGTGTTCATAGGCTGAGCCAGGGGAGGGAGTGACTCATGGTATTTGGGTGCAGATGGCTATGGGGGATACTTATTTTGTTGGTAAGCTGATGGAGAATAGGTATTGCTGAGGTTTAGGAAGCAGGTTATAGAAGCTGTGGTAGTTGGGGAGTGTAATGGGTATGTTAAATCTACCACAATCTCTTATGGACCCTGCAAATTGTGAGAGGGAAAGTGTAGTCTTTTAATTATTTTTGTTTATAATAGAAGGACCCTTTATTGTAGGTTACTGCACAACTCCAAATTCTCCACTCCTTATGTACAGTCCCAAGGTGGACATAGATCATTGCAGTGGGTACCCCAGTCAGGCAGGGCTTCTGATCTAAAAATGGTCTGGGTATGGTCCATGGGATCCTGTGTTTATTGCCCATCTTGCTGGGGGTAGGAAATTTTGCTGAGTAACCCTGGCATGATGAGCCCCAATTTCCTGAGGTGGGAGAAGGAGCCCTGTGTATTCTTTCTCATACTCTAATAAGAATAGGTCTAGCAACCGGTGACTATCTCTCTATTGAAAGCTGCACTTATACTTGGTAAGTGAAAGGAAGTTGTGTGTTGCTGATGTGACAGGAACCTGTTCCAGAGGTTATCATGTTTGGAGTAAAGGAGATGTATAGCAAATCCACCAGGGGCTCTTGTTTACCATGCATATTATGTAGGGACAGTGTTTTGTGGTATGGCATTTTACTGTTTGGTGATATTATAAGTTGCCAGACAGGGTGAGATTCAGGTTAGGGGGATTATTTGGTCTCCGTTTTAGCTATCTTCTTGATATTTGAATAATTATCTTGAGAGAATGTACCTCTGGTGATTCAGGTCAGAGTGGATGGGTTTGCGCTTTTCAGATGGTGGAAATGGTCAATTGGTGTGATGGAGAATGGGGTCTATTCCTGTAGCCTAGGGGAAGGCATAGTAGAGCAATGTCTTACTTGCAGTGTCTTACTTGCAGTGTCTTATATGGAAGGATTGCTTTGTAGACTTGTTATTGTTTGGTTTTCTAAAAATCTCTCACATCATTGTCTAGTATTCTTTGTAAAGCACAACCAGGAAAAAGCTGTTATTTGCTGAGGCTACTTTCTGGAAGTGCCTGATGTTATTCCCTGCTTTGTTAGGCTAAAGCTTTCTTAATGAACCAGGTGTGTGGTGTCTGAAATCCAAAGTTAGGGTAAGGAATACAACCTCAGAATGCTTTATAAGTTTGCTTTTTTAAGGAGCTTCTAGGGTTTCCTGGTATGGAGGCTTTGCTTTTGTCCCCCAGAGATGAGGGATTTGATAGACTGAGTTAGCTTAGGGCTCACTGGGTCTATCTTTTCCACCTCACCTATTCTCTACTGCACTACTGGCTCACTCACTGCTTTGTGGTGTGGCTTGGTAGGTTGCCCCCCAGAAATCTCTGATAGGCAAATCTCTGATAGGTAAATAACCCAGGGGCTTGTAATTGGCAGGTGTACCTGCTTTCTGATTGTAGTAAATTCCTATCTACCGGTAGGGTAATTATCTTTCATTATACCATGCTGACTGGCTGAGTATGGAACTGGTCAGAAGAGGGAAAGGAGTGGCTAATGGAGTCCCTCTGGTTCAGGGCAGGAGGGGAGGTGCAAAGCCTGGGAATGCACAAGCAAAGAGGGGAACTCTCATGGCATGATTTCAGAGGCTCTCCCTGGGCCTGGGATTCTGACCCACACTTACCAGTATTCTGTCTGGGGTAATTACAGCATGCTGGATGGCCTCATATCTAGGAAACAGAAAGGGGTACCAGACACCATCCCACTGGTCCTGGCAAGAGATGTAAAAAAGCCCTTGTGTGGGTGCAGTGAAGTTAAAGCACCATAGCAAGCTCTTAAATCACTCCATGGGTGAAACTCAGAAGGGGAGGTCTGAACCTCAAACCCTAGGGCTCTAAGATTCTACTTCTAGCACTCAGTATCCTGATGTTGGCCTCCTTGCCTCTGAATGGTATGATCTAATAATGAGCGCACCAGGTGGTAATTCTACCTGGGCACCATCTTCCTGGAAACCTCAGTAATGTGTTTTTTTTTAACTTAAACTTAGTCTCATATACTCCTTGTCTGCCCGGCCCTTCCAAATTATAGAATTTGAGGTTTATGCAAGTGTGTATTTTGGAAAGGTTTTGATCATTTACGCTTTTGTATTCAGTGGCACATCTTTCTTCAACCACACCCAGGAAGGGATCAATTACACTCAGAAGAATGGTTAGGAGTGAGGATGAGGTGAGTATACAGATAGAAACTGAAGTTACAGAGAGTTAAAGACCAAAGTACAATTTTAATAGAACTTTTGTCATTAACTTTCTTCACATACTGAAGGACATTAAGATGAATTGGTATGGGACAATGGCTTTAAAATGGTTTAGGGAGTGAAAGAAGAGTACAAACAATAAAGAATAGCGATTATTTATATACTTCTCTTTTACTCACTTTGAAAGAAATGTAATCAAGTATGTTTTGTGAATTCATTTATTTTTCACAGCTTTATTATATCATGTGTTCTAGTTAGGAATTATGTCAACTACATACCCTTGGCTAAGGGTAGAGTCAAACTTATCAATAAGCCCCAGCCTGATGATATTACTTGATGGCACCTGATGACACCTCATTGATGTCATAAATATTTTGTATTAGAGCAAGACAAATAGAGATGTTCTCTCTCTCTCTCTCTCTCTCTCTCTCTCTCTCTCTCTCCCTTAGCCTTTCTGACTGCTGGAATTTTGTCTGCCTTGAGGTGTGGCCTCATGTAGGTCACTCAATTCTGAGAGCTGCCAGCACCCTGCCATGTTTTCATTGACCTTGGGCCCATGTGACTCTGCATCCATCAGCCTATGATCTTCTTGCTTTCCACTTCAACTTTCTGCGACACTGACTTGTTGCTACATGAGTCTGAAGAGGGATTTAAGAACAAGCATCTTACTTAGGGACTTAATATGTACTGGATGCCTTCTTGATATGCAAATAATTAATGATGTAAAGTATAAATGGAACAAATTAAGATCAATATTCTATGCATTAGTGAGCTGAAATGAACTGAAATTGGACATTTTGAAACAGATAATCATATGGTTTATGATGCTAAAAATGGCAAATTCAAGAGGAATGGTGTCACATTAATTGTCAAAAAGAACATTTCAAGATATATCTTGAAATACAATGTTGTCTGTTATAGGAAAACATCTGTATGTCCAAAAGGAAATTTAGTAGAACTATTATCCAATTATATACACCAACCACTAAAACTAGTAATGAAGAAACTGAATAAATTTAACCACTTCTTCAGGCTGAAATTGATAACACATGCAATCGAGACACATTGATAATTATTCACAATTAGAATATAAAAGATGGGGGGAATGGTACTCAGAAAATATGACCTTGATGATAGAAATTATGCTGGATATTACATGGTAAAATTCTGCAAGATCAACAATTTCTTCATTGCAAATACCTTTTGTCAACAACATAAGTGATGACAGTCCACATGAACTCTTATACACATACACTTAGCCAGATGGTATACACAGAAATCAAATTGACTTATATCTATGGGAAGGAATTGTATCATCCACCCCAATTCAGGTCAAGAACTGATGGTGGAACAGACTGTCAATTGGTTATTTGTAAGTTCAGGTTGAAGATGAAGAATATTAAAGCAAGTCCATAAAAACCAAATTACACCCTTGAAAATATTCTACCGAAACTTAGAGAACATCTCAAGAACATATTTGAATTTTGAAGGTTAATGATAAAAAACTTGAAAAGCTGTGGGATTAAGTCAAGAACATCATACATGAAGGAATCAGAAGGTGTTAAAAATAGCAAGCTAGAAAGAAATTATCAAAGACTCTGGAACTATCTCTTGACTGCATGTAGCTAAAGCAAAAGGTAGAAATGATAAAGAGTTTAACAGAAAATTTGAAAGGAAAGTTTGAGAAGAAAAAGTGGAGTATTATATCAAAAACCTAGAGTTTTAAAATTCAAACAGGACAAAATCACCATATATTGAGCTGACAGAATTGAAAAACAAATGAAGTCTCACATTGCAATATTGAAACATTCTCTAAAAAATATTGAACTTTCAGGACGCCTCAAAAAGATGATGGAAGGAATAAACATAATTACCATGGTAAAAAGAAATGTTCAACATTGGGCTATTAAAAAAAGTAACATACGAACAAGAACCAATGGTACTGAAGAAAGAAGTCCAAGTTGCACTGAAAGTATTAGCAAAAACAAGACTCCAGAAATTGAAGAAATACCAACTGAAATGTTCAGCAAGCTGAAGAAGCACCAGAGACACCCACTTGTCTATATTTAGAAATATGGAAGACAGTTACCTGGCCAACTGTATAGAGGAGATCCATATTTGTACTAGTTCTAAAGATAGGTGACCCAATAGAATGCAGAAATGACAGGTATCTCACATTATCATCAATGTCACATACAAACAATGTTTTAATGAAGACCATTCTACAGTGGTTGTATTGACAGAGGCTGCCATGAATTCAAGCTATATTCATAAGAGGACATGGAACAAGGGATATCATTGCTGACATTAGATAGATCTTGGCTGAAAGCACAGAATACCAAAAAGATGTTTACATTGTTTTAATGACTATGTAAAGACATTCAACTGGATCATGAAAACAAAACAACAACAAACTATGAATAACACTGAGAGAAATGGGAATTCCAGAACACTTCACTGTGCTAATTCAAAACTTGCACATGAGTCAAGAGTCAGTGGTTCAAACAGAATAAAAGAATACTGCATGGTTTAGAGATGGAAAGGTGTGTGTCCTGGTTGCATCCTCTTCCCATACTTATTCAATCTGCATACTGAGCAAATCATCAGAGAAGCTGGATGATACTAAGAAGAATGTGGCATGAGGATTGTACTGTGACTTTTTAATAACTTCTATATGCAGATGACACATTCTTGTTTGCTGAAAACAAGGAAGATTTGAATCAAGGACTGCAGCCAACAGTATGGATTGCAGCTCCATGTAGTGAAAACCCAAATCCTCACAGCTGGAGCAGCATCATGGAAAGCAGAGAAAAGATTGAAATCATCAAGGATTTCATCTTGTTTGGATCCACAGTCAATGATTATGGAAGCACCATTCATGAAATCAAATGACATAGCACATTGGGAAATCTTTGCACAGTGTTGAAAAGTAAGGATGTTTCTTTGAGAACTAAGGTACATCTGACCAAAACCCTAGTATTTTCAATTGACTCATAGGCATGTGAAGGTTGAATATTGACTATGTAAGTCCAACAACAAAAAAAATGCCTTTGAACCAAGGTATTGGTGAAGAATATTGAAAGTACAATGGACTTCCCGAAGAAGAAACATACCTATCTGTCTTAGAACAAGTATAATCAGTGAGCTTCTTAGAAGCAAGGAGGAGAAAACTTCATCTGATGTGCTTTGTACATGTTTTTAGAAGAGATAAACCTCTGAAAGATGACATCATTCTTGACAGAATGGAGGGACCGTAAAAAGGAGGAAGACCCTCGGTGAGATGGTTTGAATAGTGGCTGCTACAGCAGGTTCTAATACAAAGAATTGTATGGATGGTACAGAACAAGCCAATGTTTCATCAATTGCACACAGTCACTATGAGTCAGAATCAACTCAATGGCAGTGAGTTTAGTTTTTATTTTTTATCAACCAGTTTAACTTTTTGAGAAAATATTTCCAGTCATGGTACCAGTTTACACCCCTACTCACCATGCATGGGGATTTCAGTTTCTTAACATCCTTGCCAATATGTGCTATTTTCTATCTTTGCTATTCTGAATGGACTCATAGGCATGTGAAAGTTGGACATTGATAGTAGGTGTGAAATGGTATCTCAGAGTTTTGATTTACATTTCCTAGATGTTAATGATGTTGAATATATTTTCTTATGTTTATTGGTCATTCTGCCTGTATATATCTTACATATATGATACACATTGAGAAATATCATTCAAGTCCTTTGTTCCTTTAAAAATCTAGGTATTTGTCAATTTTGTATCAAGTTGAATTATTTCAAGATACAAACTCCATAGTAAATTCAATTTTTTTAAAAAGATAATCTCTTAGATTTGTTTTATTTCCCACATTTCCTCCTTGTACTAGGTTTAGTTAGACAATATTCTTTTTGACACTTATTAGAGGTTAGGTACTGCCTAGAAGCCCTGGTGGCATTGCCTGGTAAGCTTTCTACTGCCAACCATGAAGTCATCAGTTCCAACCCACTAGTTTCTCTGTGGGAGAAAGATGAGTCTATCTACTCCAATAGATTTAGAGCTTCAGTTTCAGATGCTTCTCTAAAGTAGACCAGGAAGTTATATGTGCATGTGTATAGGGACATATGCATATGTATATGTATGTGTGTATGTATGAGTGGGCATTTATGTATTATTATATCTGTATAGGCATTAGATTTATGAATGGATTTTGAGATAACATTTTATTGTAGCTCTAATCTATGAACAACTCATTATTATGTGGTGCTGATAGATACTTGCTCTCATGAAGTGGTCACTTAAGATATGGGTGCAAGGGCAAAGCATTATCAGAAAGACTAGCACCTAGGATCTGAAAGGCTTATCTTAAACAAGCATGTGCCTGCTAAGTGCACAAAGGAAAAGAACACTAACCCATGTAATCCAAGAATTTTGAATGGTAAAACCCAAGATCAGAGGAGAGAGTAGTATTAGAGCTTAAATCTAAACATTTGGCTTGCAGAGGCTAAAGATGAGGGGAAAATCCCAAAGTTCTTTGGCAGAGTCCCCATTTGTATTAACCTTCCTCAGACTAGTGAACAGTCTTGTGTACATAAAAGTTAAATCTGAAAATGGATTATTCCATATACAGTTTGGATTAAATTTAGCATGTTACCATTAATTTCCCCTTTAAATCAATTTTTAACTTATCCTAGCTTTTTTTTTATTATTCCCTGCTTTGTTTTTTAATAAGATTTTTCTCTATTTTATTTGACTATCGTTGCTGTTCCTTTTTCTTCTCTTTGTATGGTTTTCTTTAAATCAAATTCAGGCTAGGCAAACCTATATATGGACAGCAACTAGATCAATAGTTTCTTGGAGTTATAACAGAAGAGGTTATAGAAATAGGAGATGCTAATAACAGTGGGTGTGAGAATGAAGAAAATGCTCCAAAATTGACCATGATAATGAATGCATAACTATATTTGATATATTTAAACCATCAATTTATATGATGTGTGAATTATATGTCATTTAATTTTTTTAAAGATTTACAGCTTTGGAAACCTTATGTGGGGTCGCTATGCATCAGAATTGACTCCTTGACAATGGGTTAGATTGTTCTTCATTTGCATGAAGACCTTAACATCTCTCACCAAAATTAATTCCTTGTAATAGCTATTAGGCTCTACTGGTGGTATCTTGAGTTCTATCACACCTAAGATGATAGACACAATCCAATCAGGCATCACAATCAAGCAAGAGCCCTACTCCTTTATCTAAACTATTGAATAACTAGTGTACACAGCAACCCATCAAGCTGGGTTGATGGCTGATATCACAAATGATTCCAGCCTCTATCAAGATTAGCCAAGTGATTCACATAAACATAGCAGCATCCTGATTAAGCTTTGTCTTGCTTTCTCTTCTTTCTCTCCTCTCCCCCCTCCCCAGAAAATACCACCTTCAAAAACAGAAACCAGCTTTGGAGCCATTCACTCTACATCAGGAGTCAAAAATCAAACTAGTTATACAGTGTGAAGCTGCCTAAGTTCAGCAGGCAATAGGATGTGGTAGAGACTCTAACAAACTGTGAAACACATACCCACTGTATGAGCAGGCTTCAATAAGTTGGTGAAAAGTTTTATTATCTTCTACTTTCATTGTCCACAATTTTTTAAAATGCCCTCATATATGCAACTCAGCACCAGCTGGCTGTTACCAAGCCATTGCAAACCCCTTTGTTGCATTGCCAGAACCTCTGATTTTTTTTCTTTTTCTAGGAAAAATTAAAAACTGATTTTCATGTGGAAACATCTCTATTTAAATACTGGCAACCAATTTGAAAATTCAAAAATAACTGTGCTGGCCAAAGAAACCATGTGCACTTCTTGGATCTGGCCAATGGACCACCAGTTCATAATCTGTTCTAAACACTATTTAATTATTCCTCCTGTAATTTCTGTCATTGGCAGCACCAACTCATTGCCGCCCCTCCATCCCCCTTTCTCCTTCAGATAACCTTTTTATGCTTTAAACTACACATTCTTAAAAAGGAACTTCAGAGAGCCAGAAGCATGAGTCTTAGACTCTGAAATCTGCTTTCAAATCCTAAGTTTGCCAATTACCATGTGCCTTTCAGAGTCCTGGTGGGATTTGCTTAAAAGTTCAACCCCCAGCTGCTTCTCAGGAGAATGTGAGGTGTTCTACTCTCACAAACACTCGCATTATCAGAAGCTCACTGGGAGAGTCTGCCCTGTGCTATAGGGTTACCGTGAGTTTGCATTGACTTGTGGGCTGTGAGGATATTTTTTGGGGGGATGTTAGGCCATTTACTTCACTTCTCCAACGCTTAGTTTCTTCCCCATTAAAATGAATTCAATAACATTGAGTTCCTTGGCTTGTTTTGAAACATGGGGGGTGTTATTGGTTGCACATTGAGTTGGTAAACACAAAGTTGGTGGTTTGCATCTACCAGCCACTCTATGGATACAACATTTTTCCAGAAAGATTTAGAGTCTTGGATACCCAAAGGTCTCTTTGCTGTAGAGCCACTGTGAATGGAAATGGACTGGAGTTCACCACATAATAGTTATCTGATAATTATTCTGGTCCATCTTTCTTTCTCAAGATTATCAAACACTTAGCTCATTAGTGCCAATGAGTGTTTTTAAATTTGACATTCGTATAGCAATACTGTTTTGACACACAGGGGGATTTTATAGACTCTTTCCTATATCATTTGAGTATCTCTAATCCCTCCACCCCAAATTCCATTATAGACAATGTGTAATTTCCCCTATGTCAACTTTAAATGAGAGTTGTTTTGTGTTCCCACTTATGAGTGCTTCTATTATAACAAATCTAAATACCTTAACAAAGTTTTTTATTGGACTTCTGGATACAGTCCTGATCTGGCCTACCTCAAACAAGTTGGACCACCAAATGGCAAGTATCTATCTAGTTTTATATCACAGTAGTTTCTCTAACAGAAGCTAGCGCCAAGAATATTGTTCTTTGTCACTTTCTTTGGCTTCTATCCATTAAAACCAGGTTGAATTCAGCTGGTCACATGAAGCTTGAAGTATGTTGTTGTTGTTGTTGTTAGGTGCCATCGAGTTGTTTACAACCCATAGTGACAGAAAAAAAAAACTCTTCCTAGTTCTGTGGCATACTGACAATTGTTCTGCTGTTAAAATGCATCATTGCAGGCATGATGACAATCTTTTTCCTTGAGGGCTTTTCTCTTTTCACTGCCCCTCTGTTCCACCAAGCATGTTATCCTTCTCCAGGGTCTGGTTTTGCCAAACATGTTCAAAGTACATAAGACAAAGTCTCACTACATTCGCCTCTCAGGAACATTCTGGTCTTATTTCTTCAATAACTGATTGGTTTGTCCTTTTGACAGTCTAGGATACTTTCAATATTGCTCTCCAGCACCGTAATTCAGATGCATTGATTCTTCTTCCAACTTTGTTATTCCATGTCCAACTTTCACATACATCTGAGAGGATTGAAAGTAGTGTGACTTGGGTCAGACACACCTTATTTCCCAAGGTAGCATCCTTGCTTTTCAATACTTTAAAATTTTAAAATGCTTTTCAAAAAGTTTAGCGTCTCAAAGGTCTTGTGCAGTAAACAGACCAAATGCTACTCATCTTTAGATATCTTGATTGCTGTCTCCATGAGCACTGATTGTAGATCCAAGCAAGAAAAAATCCTCAATGACATCTACCTTTTCTCCATTTCTTTTGATGATTTAAATCTTCATGATTTTGAGTTGTAATCCATACTGACAGCTGTAATCCATGGTCTTTATCAGCAAGTGCTTCAATTCCTCTGCACTTTGAGAAATTAAGGTTGTGTCATCTGAACCCTAAAGGTTGTTAATAAGCCTTTCTCCTATTCTGCAATCCTGTTGCTACACTCTTCTTCATATAGTCCAGTTTCGCTGATGATTTGCTCAGCATATAGATTGAACAAATAAGATTACAGAATATGACCCTGAAGCACACCTTTCTTGATTTTAAACTATGCAGTATTCTCTTAGTCTGTTCACACAACTGCCTCTTGATGCATATGCAAGGTTTGAATAAACACAATGAAGTGTTCTGTAGTTCCCATTTTTCTCAAAGTTATCCACAGTTTATTATGGTCCACCTAGTCATTTCCCTTGCATAGTCAATGAAACACAAGTAAACAGCTTTTGGATGTTCTCTGCTTTGAGCCAAGATCCATCTGACACAAGCAATGATATCTCTTGTGATATCCCTTGTTCTTTTGAATCTGGTTTGAATTTCTGGCAGTTACTTGTCAAAGTCCTGTTGCAATTATCGTTCGATGGTCTTAAGCAAAATTTTATTTTGTGTGATATCAATGATATCATTCTATAGCTTGAGTATTCTGAGTTGTCTTTCTTTGGAATGGGCACAAATATGGATCTCTTCCAGTTAGTTGGCCAACTAGTTATCTTCCATATTTCCTGGCATAGAGGAGTGAGTGCCTCCAGTTCTTCATCAGCTTCCCGAAACCTTTCAATGGGTATCCCGTCAATTCCTTGAGCCTTGTTTTTGGCTAATATATTCAGTACATTTTGAACTTATTCCTTCAGCAACTTGGTTCTTACTCAGATGCTACCTCTGGACATTCCACTCATGGTGGAGTGTCAACTAGTTATTTTTGATACAGTGATTCTGTGTATTCTTTCCATCTTCTCTTAATGCTTCTTGCATTAGTCAATATTTTCCTAAAATCTTTTTAAATTGCTTGAATTTCTCTTTATTTATTTCAAGTTGAGACATGATGAGTGTGTTCTTGCCTTTTGGTTTTCTAACTCTCAGCCCTTGTATATTTCCTTATACTATTTGGCATCTTCTTGAGCTGTTCTCTGAAAATTTCTTTTGAGTTCTTTGACACCCTCTTTCATGCCATTTGCTTTAACTATTCTACAGTTACAAAGCAGGTTTCAGAGTCTCTTGTGGCATCCACTTTGATCTTTTCTTCTTTCTTGTTTTTTAAATGACTTTTTGTTTTCTTCATGTATGTTACTCTTGCTGTCCTTCTACAGCTTATCAGATCTTTGGTCACTACTGTTCAATGTGAAAATCTGTCCTTGTGATGTTCTCAAAATTCAAGTGGGATCAACTCAATGTTGCATTTTGATTCCCATATACTTGTTTCAATTTTCCTCAGCTTCAACCTGAACTTACATATGAGCCATTGATAATATGTGCCCTGGCCATCCCCTGGCTTGGTTTTAGCTGTTGATATTGAGCTTCTTCATCTTCTATATCAGGAACCTGGTGGTATATTGGTCATGGTCATGGTCATGGTCAGCTGCCATCCATCTGGTTGGGAGTTCAAAACCACCAGGCTCTCTGTGGGAGAAAGACTGAGTTTTCTACTCTCATAAACAGTTATAGTCTTGAAAATCTACAGGAGGTAGATATGAGTGAGCATGGACTCGATGGCAGTGAGTAAATGGGTTCTGAGCTGTGAGCCCTGCATCTGGAGTATTTCTAATAATGGTTGACTTCCTTTGTTAAGGCTGTCAGTGTTTGACATTGCTTTGAGTTTTCTCCCTCTGAAGTGAAGAGGCCAGTTCTTCTTTGTTGTCTCTTCTTAGTCTGGAAACTCCTCTAAATCCTGTTTATTTTGTGTGACTCTGGTAGCATTTGAAATAATAGTGGCATAGCTTCCAGCATCATATCAATACATAAAATGCAAAAAAAACCCCACAAACTGATAGAAAAGTGATGGACATTATCTTTAGTTTGTTATAATCCACATAGTTGAATACACTGGCACGGTCAATAAAACACAAGCAAACATCTTTCTGGTATTCTCTTCTTTGAGCCAAGATTCATCTGACATCAGTAATTTTATCCCTTGTTCTCTGTGTTTGTCCAGGTAGACTAGAGAAACAAATACATAGACTTGCATATGGATATAAGGGAATGGTTTATATACAAAAGGAATGGAACACTGAGAAAGCATCCCAACCCAGTCCAATTCAAAGCCATAAGTCCTATGTTAGCCCATATGCCCGATACCAGTCTATAATGTCTCCTTCTGACTCACAAAGTCGCAGGTCAGTGGGTGCAAAATCCCAGCAATGGCAGGGATCTCCCCATGGCTCCTCACTTCTAGGGTTCAGGGTTCATCAACAGCATCCAGTAGTGGCAGAAGCAACTCATCACTGGCAGGGGTCTCCACATGGCCTCTCCAGCTTCAGAGGTCTAGCTCCACCAGGGCCAAGCTGTGTGGCTTCATCGGCAGCTCAGATGCTGCCATCTTGTCTTGTCCATGTTCATCGTCTCTGAGACTAAGTCCCAACAACTGAGGAGACAGGCTCTCATCTCCACGAGGGAAATATTGCGAGATTTCCCAAACATATCAGGAGAAAGCCATGCCCACATAGAGGCCTCATTGGCTACTCAATGGCTATCTCCAGATTAACAGGTTAGACTCCACCCATACATCTCAATCATGAAATTAGCATAAGCACATGACTGCCACATTCTCTGTCCACTATTGAGTCTGACCTGAACCTCTAGCAGCTTCCTGCCAATCTACTACAGCGACTTTTTTTTTGGGGGGGGCATCACTGCCCTCAGGTGGTGGGATTAGGAGGCCCAGCCCCACTGCTGGAATCGAACCTCCATCCCAGTGGGCCGCAGTCCCGCGCACAACCACTACGCCAGCGGGGCTCAGCCTACAGCAACTATTGTTGGATGATCTTCAGAAATTTTTACTTGTTTGTCATATCACTGATATTGTTCTATAGTTTGAACATTCTATGTAGCCTGCTTTATTTGAAATGGGCACAAATATGGATCTCTTCCACTTAGTTGGCCAAGTAGCTAACTTCCACATTTCCTGGCATAGATGAGTGAATGCCTCCAGTTCTACAGTTTCCTGAAACATTTCAATGGGTAGCCCATCAATTCCTTGAGATTTGTTTTTGGCTAATTCTTTCAGTGCAGCTTGAAGATCTTCTTTCAAAACCATTGGTTCATTCTTATATACTACCTCATGAAATTGTGAAATATCCACTAGTTCTTTTTGGTACAGTGACTCTAGGCATTCCCCACTTCTTCTTTTGATGCTTTCTACATCTTTCAATATTTGGTCCATAGAATCTTTCAAGGCTTGAACTTTTTCTTGAGCTCTTTGAATTTCTGATATGCTGAGTGTATGCTCTCTTTTTCTTTTCTTTTTTTTTTTTTTTTGGTTTTCTGCTCAAGGTCAGTAATATTTGACTCTATCTTCTCTATCTGTCCTTTGAAAATTTCTATTCAGCTCCTTGACTTCATTCTTTATTCCATTGGGTTTAACTACTCTACAATTAAGAGCAAGTTTCACGGTCTCTTCTGACAGTCAAGATGATCTTTCCTTTCTTTGCTGCTTTTTAACGACTTTTACAGTCTTCATCTTCTTCTCCTCCTCTTTCTTCCTCTCCCTGAGATAGCAGGAGGAAATATTGATGGTCACCTGTCACACTCACACCAGACTATCTGTGTAGCCCACAAACAGAGTCTGGCCATTATCAGACTAGGCAAGGGAGGTGCACTGGGGGAGGAGGGCTTGGCCTTGCTAATAACTTCTTTCTTCAGTTTAGCTAGCATGATCTTGCCTTCCATGTCCCAGATCCCAGTACATCCTGTACTGTGTCCTTGCAAACAGTGTATTCCACAGTTTGATGGTATTATCATGGGAGCCAGAGACAATCTGCCAGTTACCATTGAAGACCACAGTCAGCGCATCCTGGCCATGACCACAAATTGATGTATGGTGGTTCCCAGTGTGCGATCCCAGATGCGTTGTGTTCCATTGCAGGATCCTGTGAGGGCAAACTGGTCAAGAGATGGCCACATCAGTTCCAAAGTGAAAGTGAACATGCAGAGCATGTTGGGAAATGCCATAGTTGATCTCATCTCCAGTGAGCTTCCACATGATGGTAGTCTTATCTCAAGAGGGAGAAAATATCATGTCAGGGAAGTGCATAGTGGTAGATATCTGGGTTACCCAGCCATGTGTCCCTTGAGGCTGCCATAAAGGGTCTTTTTCTCAGTCATTATTGCAGCCAATGGGTGCAGGGGTTGCCGCAGTGACTAGGATGGCATGAGGTAACTAAAAGAATATTGGCAATACAGCTGCTCCTTGCTGCTATTCAGCAGAGTAAAATGCAATCTTTGATTTTTTTTCTCTTCACTGTGCCAGACTACAGTCAAGCTCAACAGGGTCTTCTTTCCCCGCTGATTCCGCCAAGCCCGTTCTCTTGGCTGTGGTTTCGTTGGATAGTAGGTAGGGACAGTGGGAATCTCGTTCATCCATTCAAGCGCATCACTAATTAGATGACGAGGCATTTGGCTACCTTAAGAGAGTCATAGTTACTCTCGCTGTTTACGCGCGCTTCATTGAATTTCTTCACTTTGACATTCAGAGCACTGGGCAGAAATCACATCACGTCAACACCCGCCACGGGCCTTCGCGGCAATCTTTGATTTTTTTATGTATGTTATTCTTGATGTCATCCCACAGCTCAGTGGGTCTTTTGTCATTAGTGCCAAATCTATCCTTGATATATTCTTGAAATTCAGGTGTAATTGATTCAAGTTCATATTTGAACTCTTGTGGACTTTAATTTTTTCTTTTCTCTAGCTTTATCGTGAACTTACATATGAGCAACTGATGGTCTGTTCCACAGTAAGCCCCTGGCCTGGTTTTAGTGGCTGATATTTTGTTTCTCTATCATGTATTCCCACAGATGTCGTTGATTTTATTTCTCTTTATTCCATTTGGAGAAGCCTATGGATATAGTTAGCTATTGTTGAAAAAGGGTATTTTCTATTAATAAATCTTAGTTCTTGTAAAATTATATCATGTGATCTTCAGCTTCATTTCTATCACAAAGTCAATAATTTGCAATTACTGTTCCTTTCCCCGTTTCTTTTTACTCCAATTGCCAATTAATTTCAATAATTCTTGATTGCAGGTTTGAACAATTTTCCACTGAATTTATTGGTAGGGTGTTTTAATTTCTTCACTAGATTTTGTGATTGTAGTATACATTGAATAATAGTTTTATTTATTGGATTTTCTTGAAGATTGAACAATATAATCATATCACACACAACATTGTGTGTCATTCTGATTTTCAAAGTGCTCTTTGACAATGAATGCCATGCCATTTCTCTTGTTTTTATTAATACCTGACATAGCAAATCATATGATTTTGTGACTAAAAATGATCAATACAATCCCATTTCAAATCACTAATGCTTAGCAAATTGATCTTTATGTGCTCCAGTTTCTTTCTGATGACTTCCAGTTTCTTTGGATTCATTCTCAGTATATTCCAAGTTCAAATCATGAGCAGATTTTTGCAGCTTCTTCTTCTTATCTTTAGTCATGCCCCCTCAGCTAATGAAGATCCTGAAGGACCCACTCCTACAGACTTTCCCCAATTCATGCCACTGTGGTCCACCACACTCCGAGAAATCAGCTCCCTTTCAGTCATATTTCAAGTGCATTCCAACCAGACGGTCAACTTCCCAGCACTATCTCCAATGATGTTCTGCCCCATTCATCAGACCTTCAGTATCTGACAATGCTTCAAAGCCATGTATAACGTTTTTCATCAGCTTTTTACCTCAGAGGTGGGAAACTGCATCCTTCTTAATTGTTTGTTCCTAGTCTGGAAGCTCCACTGAACCTGTTGCTTTGGACAGCCCTGCTGGCATTTGAAATATCAGTGACATCATTTCCAGCATTACAGCAACACCACCCCCCTCCCCACAGTGCAGCACACTGACAGATAAGTGACAGCTCTGTAGAATAGAAGGTTGTTATTGCTGTCATGTGCCATCAGGTTGATTTGGATGCATAGTGGCCTTAGACACAACAGAATGAAACACCGCCTGGTCCTGTACCATCCTTGCTATTAGTATTAAGTTTGAACCTGTTGTTATAGGTGCTGTGTCAACCAGCAACTTAAGGGTGTTTTTATTCTTTTTGTCCAAGGTAGAAAGTTTAGTTCTCCATATGAAAGCAACTCTGGTAGGATAGTCCACCATCAACTCAAATAGGGTAAAGATAACAGAATGTTAGACGTGGGCGATTATCACTGAAGCTATGTAAGTCTTAAAACCTTTGATCAAGTAAGATGGCTCCATTTACTTTATTGATCTACAGAGAGCACTTCTCCATTTTTCCAAGTGATAATTTGCCTCACCTTTTAGGTCATACTCAAGAAGTCAATTGTTTTTGTTTTGTTTTTTTTTGGGGGGGGTGCATCACTGCTCTCCAGTGGTGGAAGTAGGAGGCCCAGTCCCACTGCTGGAATTGAACCTGCATCCCAGTGGGCCGCAGTCCCATGCACAACCACTACGCCACTGGGGCTCAGCCCTTATTTCAGGTTTTAAAGCTCTGATATATCTCAATGAATTATTCCTGCTTTCGATTCAAAATAAAAAGAATGGTTAGAACATTGGTTTCTGAATGCTGAGCCAGAAAAGAGTTTTCAAAGATATGTTTTGTTGTATTAGGAATCTAGCTTCCTAAGATATCTGTTTTGAGGGAGACAACACCCATTAAGGAAAGTTAGGTCTGGTTTGTATTTTATCAGAAGAAGTCACACTTTTACTTTGTGGTTACATCTTGTGTGCGAAGGGACATCTGCTTCAGATTCCCAGAAAGCATATTTCCACTCCCACACCTGAATTTTTTCAAAACAATATATCCTGTCTGGAATACTTTTCCTGCAGGCAGCCAAATTGTATTTCCCATCATTTTAACAGCTTCAAAATTTCCATCAATGCTCCAGTCTTCTAAGATTGATTGTACAGCTGACAGGTTGTTTTTTACTCAGCCTGGGCATAGAACACCCACAGCTATTTTCCCCAATGCTACCTTCCCCCAATCATTCTTACTCTTCTTTGCCTTCTCCCTATTAAGCTGTACTTGTCTTTCTTTCTGTTGATAGAACTTGTTCCAGGAAAGACTCAACAGTCATGCGTGTGTTGCAGAAGACAACATCTCATGGCTCAAAATTCCAACCATAATGTTATTTGCATAGTGCATTAATTTAATAGCTTAAAGTTTGCACTCCAACGGAAAGTGTCACAGATCCTACGTCCCTATTGTGAAATAGAAATGCAAAATTAAATTGGATATGAGCGAGAGTAGCAAGCAGCAAGCATTACTAATATTTACTAATAATTGTAATGGATATAGAAGATAGAATAGAAACTAAAAATCTACTATGCTTAAAATATAAATGCAGTTATGGCTCACCTATTTGATTGGTGTTTTCTCTGCTTTATGTATTAAGTAGATGATATCAAAGCTGTTCAACAAGAGTACTGACTGTGATTTTGAACAAAAGCTACCACTTACAATTTGTTTAATCTTGTTCAAGTTAATTAACCTTTCTGAGAATCCATTTTCTTATCTTTAAAATCACAGTAGTACTTCAGCTTTGTTTAATAAGAGAGTCATTAATAATAACATTTATTAACAAGTTACTTGAAATCAGACATTGTCTTAAGTCCTTTTAACGAGTTATTTAATATAATCCTCCCTACCTCCTTGTGAAAAAGTCAAGGAAGTGAGTGGTTTAAGCTCTTGGCTCCTCAACTGATGGTTTGAATCCATCAGCTACTCTGTTGAAGGAAAATATGGATGTTTGATTCCATAAAGATTTACAACTTTGATCACAACAAAGTCAGTCACTACAACCCTAAGATCAAAAGATCTAGATGGTTCCTGGTTATCACTGAAAGATCCCTGAGAGAGTGAATATGCAAATGAGTGTCAGCAAATATCAAGCGAACTATATGTACGTGTGTGTATCTTTGATATATATGTGTGTGTGTATATATATATATATATATATATATATATATATCATGCGGTGGTCAAACCGGACAAAATCAACTGAATGTGAGTCAATTCCAACTCATAGGCACCCCATAGAACAGAGTTGATCTGCCACGGAGGGTTTCCAAGGTTGTAAGTATCTTTTCAGTTTTTTTGTTTTGAATTATATGGAGGTTTATAGATACTACAGGCAATTTTAAATTCGATAAATGCAAAGTACTATTACTATTATTCACTATAACTTATTAAGATGAACACTTCACATCTTGCCTCAGTATACTCAGTCATCTTTATTATTATGTATGTGCAAAACCATACACCTCCAGGTTTTCTACTTTAGGAACTGACCACTCAGAAATCAGGTACCACTGTGACGTGGTTCACTTGGCCAACCATGTAGAATTGGGTAGAATTAAAGGGAAAGAAGGGAAAAGGGGAAGAGGAAGAACCACAAGAATAAGATTCTAACATTAAAGGAAACAATCACTTCTTGATGGTCTAGAGGGCCTACATTAGATTTCTAAGAAAATCTGCCACCACTCATCTGTCAGTCAGTATGATATTGGATGCTTTACTGTGATACTGGGAGCTCTATCAGTGGTACATGAAATATCAACATAGTTATCCACACTATACAAATTTCAGTTCGACTTCTGGACTATAAGCAGACTATGAAGAAGAAATACGCCGTCCACTTGGGGAGGGGGGCATTAGCCACTGAAATACTTATGATTAGCCTAGACCAGTGGTTGGCAGACTACGGTGCGTGAGTCATATGTAGCTCTTTCAGTGTGGACGTGCAGTTCCGAAGTAACTTTGAAAATATTTGAAGGTTATTATTTCATATTACAGTAATTTCATTTGTTTAGAAAAAAACGTATTTAAGTATCTTGAGTGATTTTAAAGTAAGAAGTGACTAGATTGGCTCTTTAGTCTCAAGAGTTTGCCGACCCCTGGCCTATACCATTGGCTAAATTAATGGTGATATCAATAGAATTACTATATGCCCTGTGGAGATAAATTATAATACTCCTGAACCAAATAAAATAGTAGTTTCTTTAAAGTTAACCAGGGACATATATAAACTATAGGCATAAGAATGGATTTTGAGCTGCCATTTATTTGTAGCCCTAATCTGAGAATAATTTCTTTCTTATGACGTGGACCTGCTCAATATCTATCCCCACGAAGCAGTAACTGAAACATAAGTGCTATACAAAATGTGATAAAGAAATCAGATGGTGCCCAGCTATCAGAACGAATAGTGTCTGGGGTCTTAAAGCTGTTTCTTAAACCAGGCAACCATACAAGTGAAATGTCAGCTAACTCTACACAGAAGAAGTACCCTGGTCTGGCCTTTGCAATCCAAGGATTGCAAATAATGAAATCTAATAAAAAAGCAGAAAACTTATTAGAGTTTAAAATATGAGCAGAATGCTAGAATGACAAAGTCCAAAGTCCATTTTCAGGGTCCCCATGCGAATTAAGTCGCTGGTGACTTCCCCCTGACCATAGATCAGGGATCTGAAATAGACTTGCTACTAGACAGAATCCATTGAAAAGTGTGTTATTGTAGATATAATTAAGTTAAAATGTAATACCTTACTATATGATCTCCCCTTTTGACCCATTTTAAATTTGTTCTGCTTTTTAATATTTTCTGCTCTCTTTTTGATAGAGGTTTTTCTCTGTTTCATTCTGTCATTGGATCATTTGTTTATATTTTGCTTTGAGTTTTTATGTTTTTCTCTATATAAAACTCAGGATAGGTGATCCTGTAGACATAGCAAATTGATTAACAGACTCAAAGCAAGATGAAGAAGTGCACTGGAATTGATCGTGGGGATAGTTCCACAGCTCTTCTGAATATGATTGAACTATTGAAATATATGAGATGTGAATTGTATGTCAGTGAAACTATTAAAAATAAACTAATTTAAAAAATCAAAATGCAAGTAAACAAACAAACAAAATGTCTTATGAATAGCAAGGTAGCATTATCAGACATTGTCTTAGGCTGTGTTATCTAAAGAAGCAAAACCAGTGACACTAATGTGTGTTTGTGTGTGTGTGCATGTGTGTGTATTTCAAGAAAATGCTCACCTGGTTTCAGAAGCAGTCAGTTCCAAGTCCAGACAAGTTCCAAGTCCATGATTAATAGGTTGGAAGCTTCTCCTGATTTTCATAGTTGTGGAGGCTGATGGTTCGCAGGAAGACCAAACAGGCTGGTGACTTTAAAGGAAGATGAATCCAAGGTCACCAGACCAGCTTTGTAATCCAGGAGGGAATGACTATAAGGCAAGTTAGATGATAGTTAACTACAAGCATTATAATGCAATCCTGATGGTCAGTGAGCCAGATACAATATTCAGACCCAGCAAAAAACAAGCAAATGGTTTCCATTTATATAGGAAGCAGGCAATACACCCAAGTTAACTTCCTTTTCATAGACGACATCAAGTCTGTGACCTAAGTAATTGTGGTAGTTATAGAATCTGTTGTCAATTTGAAAGGATTAAGAGTGACTGGGGTGGAGTTTAGCATGTTGATCAGGTTTTGACTTGATGACCTCAGTTAGAGGCTCTAAGGAGATAATTAGCTTGCCAGAGACAGGATGCAGGCTGACTCCCTGAGAGACATTGTAGCTGACAAGACATATGACGCTACACTAGTGCCCTGAGTGCGAGCAGCCACATGGAGACCCGTGCCAGTGCTGAAATGCTTACAACACCACTGGATCCACAAAACTTCCCACCCACTGGCCTGTGATCTTCCTGCATTTGGCATCATTGCATGTGCTTCATCAATCTGCAGAGGACTTTATAGTTTGCCATCAGACATATTGGCTTATATTGGACTTATGGATTTGATCTGGACTGGACAGGGATCTTTTCTTAATGTATAACTACTCTTTATATAAAACTCTTTCTTATACACATACGTCTATGAATTTGTTTCTCTTGTCAACTCAGACTACCACAGTAATGGTGTTGCTTCCTACTCTAATCTTCTTTAAAGTGATTAGCTGTGATTACATTGTGTCAGGTCAGATCATGGAAATTATTGGACTTTTCTGCTACACCACTGAGAATCCAAACCCAGCAAAGTTGACACAAAACCTAATTATCACAGACAGTGTTGAAGATGAGTTCCTCAAGTAGAAGTCACTAAATATATGACTTCAGAAGAGCTGCCTCCTCAAAGTAATGTCGACCTAAATGACCTGTATGAAGTAAATCTTTCAGAAACTTCATTTTTGATAGAAAATGACTCAAAATAAGAATAGCTGTAAAAATCCATTAATAATCATCTCATGGAATTTGGAATCCTCCAAACTGAAATGCAATGCTTATTCTATAGGCATTAGTGAGCTAAAATCCACAGTCGCTAGACATTTTGAAACAGTCATATGGTTTACTATGACAGGTATAACAAATTCAAGTGGAATGGAGCTATATTCATCATCAAAAAACACATTTCAAAATCTATCTTGAAGTAAAATGCTGTCTTGACAGGATATAAAATACAAAAAGATGTTTACTGGTGTTTTATTGACTATGACAAGGCATTCTGTTGTGTGGAACATAATAAATTATGAAGAGCCTTGAGAAAAAATGGGAATACCAGAACAATTCATTGTACTCATGTGAAACCTGTACATGTATCAAGAGACATTTGTGTGAATAGTACAAGGAGACAGTGCATGATTTAAACTCAGGAAAGGCATGTATCAGGGTTCTATCTTCACACCATACTTTTTAAAAATGTATGCTGAGCAAATCAGGAGAGAATTTAGATTGCATGAAGAATGCAGCATCAGGATTGGAGGAAGCCTATGCAGATGACACAACCTTGTTTGTTTACAATGATGAGGACTTGAAGACTTACAGATGAAGATCAACGATTTCAGCTTTCAGTTTGGGTTACAATTCTCTGAAAGAAAGACCAAATCCTAACAGATGAACTAATTAGTAACATCATGATAAATGGAGAAAAGTTTGTTGTTGTCAATGATTTTGTCTTGCTTGGACCCAGTCAATGCTCATGAATGCAGCAGTCAAAAGATCAAAATATGTATTATATGAGGTAAATCTGGTGCACAAAACCTCTTTAAAATGTTTAAAAGCAAGGATGTTACTTTGAAGGCTAAAGGTGCACCTGACCCAGGAAATTGTATTTTCAAATCGCCTCATATGCATGTAAACTTTGCACATTGAATAAAGAAAAATGAAGAAAAGTCAATGTATTTGAATTACGGTGTTGGCAAAGAATTTTGAAAGTACCAAGTAACATGGGCTGCCTAAAGGACAAACAAGTCTAAAATACAGCCAGAGTCCTCCTTAGAAGCAAGACTTAGAAGGTCTTTATCTTATATACTTTGGACATATTGTCAGAAGAGATTGGTCCCCGGTAGAGTACAGCAAGCTTAGTAAAGGAGGGTGGGCAATGAAAAACAGGACAGCCTTTGTGGTAGTCACCTAATTTGGTGTCAATTTGAGGATTAAGAGTGTGGGGGTGAAGTCTAGCCTGTCAATCTGGAGAGAGTCAATTCGACCTCTGTGTGGGTGTGGCCTCCTCCTGACAATTCTGGGAAATTGATACTTCCTTCTTGGAGGCAGGAGACACTATCCCTTTTGGATATCACCCTTGGTGACTCTTTACTGGAAAGGTTGACTTCCTGTGAGACATCCCTGAGAAGAAGCCACATGGACCTACCTACCCTGATGTACTACTGGGAGCCGGAGATACCACACAGAGACCTCCGCCAATGCTGAGAAGCTTTCAATGCCTCTGTAACCAAAGACTTTCTACCCACTGGCCTGTGATTGTCCTGCATTCAGCATCATTGCTTGTGTTTCATGTGTCTGAAGGGATTTTTATAGATTGCTATTGGACCTATATGGGCTAATATTGGACTTTTGACCCCAGACTGAATTGGGTTGGGATTTTTTGGAGGTGGGGAGGGATGTTTTCTTAATGTACAATTACCCTCTATACACATAAGAGTTTCTATGAATTTGTTTCTCTAGTCTACCCAGACTAACACAACCTTCAAGGATAAAGTGGCTGCATTGATGGACTCAAGCACATGATGCTAAACTGTGAGAATGACATAGGACCATGCATTATTTCATTCTGTTCTGCATGGGGTTGGGACAAACTCACAGGCATCTAACAAAAGCAATAAAGTCCAGTTAATACGGCTATTATTCAAATTTATGTTCCAACCACTAAAACTAGTGAGGAAGAAATTAGAAATTTCTACCATCTTCTTCTGACTGAAATTGATTAAATATGTAATCGACATGCATCAATAATTATTGGAAATTGAGATTTCAAACTTGGAAAAATGAGGAAGGAATAGGAGTTGCAAACTACAGCCTTGGTAATACAAATAAAACTGGAGATAGGATGATAAAACTTTTTAAGACCAACAACTTCTTTATTGTAAGCATGTGTTTTCAACAACATAAAGGGGGAGAGTACATGTGTACTTCACCAGATGGAATTCATAGGAATTGAGCTGCCATCAGCTAAAATAAAGCCAGAGGAACAACCATCAAACACTCATCTGTAAATTCATGAGAAATTGAAGGAAATAAAAAACAAATAAATGAAAGTTTTGAATGGCATGAAAGTGGATATATTTGACCCCCTATGACTTCCCCATTGCCACGAGGCCAGGGCCAGGCATGCCTCCATGTCCCACCACTCTTTATTCTGCAACCAGCAGTTCTTCCCACACCACTCTACATCTGTGTCAGGGTCAATAGTTTGTTGCAAAGGCCACTCAGAACTCACAGACAACTCACACTCCTAGCATAATGGTTGGGCTAACTGTAAGGTAAGCAGTTCCAAACCCCCAGCCACTCCTTAAGAGAAAGGCAAGGCTTTCTATTCCCATAAAGTAGTTACAGCCTCTGAAACTCACAGAGTTAGTTCTACCCGGTCTTGGTTTAGGGTCACTATGAGTCAGAATTGAGTCAATGGCAGTGAGTTTGTTTTTTAATTAGGGAAGTCAATAGATTAAGTTCGGCATATAGTGAGGGTACAGCCACTGGTCTACTCAGCCAGCACTCTCTCTGGTTCTCAACCTCTCAGTCACATGATAGCCAAATCTCTCATGCAGTGCCTATACATGGACCAAGAGGCTGGCATTTGAACAGAATGAAGGCATAGCGCATGGTTTAAAAGCAGCAAAAGTGCAATTCAGGGTTGTATCATGTCATCACACTTATTTAGTTGTTATATTGAGTACATTATCAGAGAACCTGGGCTAGAAGAATATGGCATCAGGATGGAGGAAGACTTATGAATAATCTGTGTTACAAAGATGACATGGCCTTGCCTGATATAAATGAGGATGACTTGAAGCACTTACTGATGAAAATAAAAGACTGGAGCTTCAGAATGGATTACAGCTCAGTGTAAAGACTAAAATAAAAGTCCTCACAATCGGACCGCTAGACATCAAGCTAAGTGGAGAAAAAAACAAGGATTTTATTTTGCTTTTATCTACCATCAATGCTCATGGAAGCAGCTGTGAGGAAACCAAGCAACATACTGCATTGGACAAATCTGTTCCAAAAAACCTCTTTAAAATGTTGAAGAGCAACGGTGTCATTTTGAGGATTAATGTGGGTCTGCCAAAGTCATGGTATTTTCAATCACCTCATAGATGCATGAAAGTTGTACAATGAATAGGAAAGGCCACAAAAATGTATGTGTTTGATTAGTGATATTGATGAAAGGGTATTGAAAGTACTATGGACTGCCAGAAGAACAAACAAATCTGTCTTGAAAGGATTACACCAGAATGCCCCTTAGATTAAAGTGACCAGATTTTAAGCAAGACACCATTTACTGGGGCTTGGGGCGAGTGTTCTTGATTAAAAATTTGGTCTATATGAAGCAACAAAAATTTTCATAGAATACAAAAATAGTATATTCATATATTATTTTAATTTTAAATGTTGCGGGGTATTGCTAAATTGTTAAAAAGCAGGACATCTGGTCACTTTACCTTAGATGCAGTATGGTGAGAATCTTTGGACATCATATCAGGAGATACCAGGCTCTGGAAAAGGACATCCTATTTGGTAAAGTGGAGTGTCAGCAAAATTGAGGAAGATCCTGTATGAGTCACAGTGGATGTGTCATTGGGCTCAAGCAACACGAAAAGTATTAGGATGGTTCAGGACGGCACAATGTTCCCTTTTGTTATGCATAGAGCCACCGTGAGTTAAATCCAACTAGTTAGTATCTCAGGACAACAACAGCAGCAATATGGGCATCTCTGGGTTAAGTTGGTGTCTGTGGTTCAAGTTGGTAGATAAGGGATATAATAGAAATGGTGGGGCCTACAGGCTTTGTTATCAAGTGAAAATCTATGGCATCGCATCATTTTGCACAGATATAAGTCTTGCTGAAAACAAATGTGAGTACTAGAAAAATTGAGATAATTCACCATTTCATGAGCATTGGGAATAAGATATGAATTATATATATATACACTTTACCGAACAAGTCCAGAAAGCCTCAAGGGCCTTAAGTTTCTGTTGAAAGCCACTTGATTGTTTCTTTAAAATATTAATAAAGAGAATGGGACCAATTTTTCCAGGAGAACACAGAAGAAGGGGAGGTGGGAACCAACGCAAGGACAAGGGAGCAGCAAGTGAACTAAAATCAAAAGGAGGAAGGTCATAGGAAGCCTAGTGGGACTCAATCAGAGGCAATGCAACAGTGAGGAATTACTAAACCCAAATGAAGGCTGAACATGATAGTGGTACAAGATAGAAGGAAGTAAAAAGGAAATAGAGGAAAGAACAAGGAGGCAAAGGGCATTTATAGAGGACTGAATGCAAGGATGTGTGTGTGTGTGTAATGAGAGGAGAATAGATCTATAAACTCATATCTATAAGCTAAGAATTAAGTTTAAGCTGAGCCCTGGTGGCACAGTGGTTATGTGCAGAACTGCCACCCACAAGTTTAACAGTTCAAATCTTGCAGCAGTTATCCAGGAGCAAGGCTGGGCTTCCTACTCCCACCAGGGTAGTGAATGATGCGGGGGGAAAAAAGAAAAATCAAGATTTAAGTTTGCAGATGGACATTGCCTCAGCTAAAGAACACGTTGTTCTCACAATCCAGCATTCTGTGAAACTCACCTTCCCAACATGATTGCTAAAGACAAAATGAGTGCATAAGCAAACATGGTGTAGAATGCTGATGGTGCCTAGTTATCAAAAGATATAGCATCTAGGGTCTTAAAGACTTGAAGATAAACAAATGGCTATCTAGCTCAGAAGCAAAAAAAAACCCACATTGGAAAAAGTACACCAGGCTGGGTGATCAGGAAGTGTCAATGATATAATATAGCAGGCCTCTAAAACCCAGAATAAAACCATACCCAAGGTGAATGACAGGGGGCATGGAATGAAAACCCAATTCCCATCTGTAGACAATTGTACATCCCCTTACAGAGGGGTCACAGGGAAGAGATGAGCCAGTCGGGGTACAGTATAGCACAGATGAATCATACAACTTTCCTCTAGCTCTTTGGTGCTTCTTTTACCCCACTATCATGACCTCAATTCTACCTTACAAATCTGATTAGACCAGAGTATGTACACTGCTACAGATAAGAGCCCACAACACAGAGAATACAGGATAGATAAAACCTTTGGGACAAACAAGGAGAGTATAAATACCAGGAGGTTATTTAAAGTGGAGGGTGGGGGAAAAGGGGGGAATTGATCACAAGGATCGACATATAACCCCCTTGCAAAATAAACATCTTGTGCCATTTATCATTCACTGCAAATGAAGTCAACTTAATCAGAAGTCTCACAGCCTAACAAATGACTGGACTCCATTCTAGAGGAATTGGGAGATTGGCTGAAGTAAGAGAGAGAGAGAAGGTGAATTTCATAATGTGAGAGTATTGCCAAAGTGTGGGCAGGAATTCATGAAGCTGTCCCCAGGTCCTCTTTTAGAATGCTAAAACTCTTGGAGAACAGCAATGGAAACATTTTCACACTAACATTTTTGTTGACTTTCCTCCTAGCACAGCGGTTCTCAATCCGTGGGTCGTGACCCCTTTGGAGATCGAATGACCCTTTCACAGGGGTCACCCTAATCATAACAGTAGCAAAATTATAGCTATGAAGTAGCAAAAAATAGTTTTGTGATGGGGGGGGTCATCGCAAAACGAGGAACTGTATTAAAAGGGTTGAAGCATAGGAAGTTTAAGAACTACTGGCTTAGCAAGAGGAACAAACCCTAGGCTAAAAGATTGCAGGTGGAGGGACTTTCATGCAGTATATATGTGATAATTGGCTCTTCACTTGAGCTCAAGGAAAATCTAAATGGGAAAAGGTAAGGGACCTACAGGTTTGGTCCAGAACAGGATTGTCCCTAATTCTTCCCTTTCCTCAGCAACAACTTAAAAACCAATAGAATGATTCTGGAGACATCAAAGCTTTTTGGAATTTGAAAATCTGGGGTCCATAAGTGCCAAAAAGTCATCATATTTTTCAACAGGGGTTCCCCAGAGCTGCCCGTTGCCACCATGACTGTAGCATAAAGGACTTTCATTTGCTATGACAAACCAGCATGTTTGTAGGTGGAAAGTTTTTCCTGGTTATTCTAAAATCATATGACAACAATGAGAACCTGCTTCTATTTTGGCTGTGGTGATTCTCTGACCTGGAATTCCTTTCTCTTTCATACTAATCTGACTTTTAAACACACAAGTCTCACTTCCATCATTGCACAACTCTTGAGCTGATATTTAATTAATTCACAAATTAGTGTCAGATAAGTATATTGCTTCAGATATTCCCTACCTGATACCCATGCTACTGAAAGGAAGGGAAGGGAGAAAGGGTTACCTAGAGGCACAGCATCAGGGGTGGGTAATAGTGGTGATGGTGATAGGGAGTACAAAAAAGGAAATCACGGTGCACCAGAAGCCTTTGGTTACAAAAGGAACAAATCAAACCATCCCCACAGACTGAGTACAATTTATAAAGGATTATTGCCAAAGAAGTTAAGGTAGTAATAGAAAAGCAAGGCTCGCGTTTAAGGTCATGTTTAAAGTCCGGTTTGAGATCTTAGATGTGATATCTCTCCCTTTCATATACAGAAATTTGTACTCAATGTATGCATAGAAATATCTGTACTTCAAGGGTTTTATACTCCTATTGACAAAAACCATCAAAATACACATAGTCATATATGTAATACACACATGCAAAGCCACATGTGCTTAGCTAGAGAATGCACAAATGGAGGCAAAGACAAATATAAATATGCCAAATATAATAGATACTCAAATGGTGGTAAATCAAAACCAAAGTCAAAGCTGTTGAGTCTATTCTGACTCATAGACAGGGTATAACTGCCCCATAGGATTTTGCAGGCTATAAAGCTCTGTGTCAGCTGCTTGTCACATCTTTTTCCTGTGGAGAAGCTGGTGGTTTGAACGGTCCAACTTTCAGTTAGTAATTACACTCATCAAGGGCTTAAGTCACAGTGCCACTAGGACCCCTTGCAAATTTTCATAGCTACTACTTAACAAGAACTGACTATATGTCCAATACTGCAAATATGCTAGATCATCAATCCTCCAAAACATTCCCTTAAGAGGAGTATAATTAATCTCCTACATATGGAGAACAAAAGCGCACAGGAGATAGAAAATTGTCAAGTTATGTAGCTAGTGTGGTTAGTAGCAAAGCAAGAATGTAAAACCAGGTCAGTCTCCCAGAAAAGTTACAACTCGCCAACACTCTCTGCTGTTATAATAAGCAGAGAATTTTAAAATGTGATTAGCATAATTCAAGATCTGTTGTCATCTTAATTGCTTGTTTGAACTAAACAGTCTGGAATTCCTTTGGGTCATTAGTACCCATCAGGAAATTATAATGTGTTTGAATTGCCTCTAGAGTATTTAAATTTAAACACTTGTATCTTGGAGCAGAGCCAGGCAATATTGTAAAATAATAGCAGTATAATTAAAGCTTAGGGTAAGCTTAGGATCTTATTCAAGCTAACAAAAGATTACTCTTCACAGTAGAATTAAAAACCAGATTCTAATTAATTAATGTGCTAATTATTCTTCCTTTATGCAATAAATGTGGTAATTTCATCTAAGCTAGATAGCCACACAAAACCCCCAACTGATACCGTGGCTGGTTGTGCTGCCTAGGGAGGTGTCACATTTCCCTGTTCTGTCCTGGGCAACTGTGAGGCACCCTGTGGCATTAAACACTGGCATCGAGTTTGGGAGAGTTTCCCTCACCTCTAGAATAAGAAAATAAACCACCCCAGTTTGCCCAAGACAGTTTAATTCACTCCTGTTGTCTTGATCTAGTTCTAAAAAGTACTTCAAAAATAAGGTGACCAGATGTCCCACTTTTTCACAATTTTTCCCAAGTTCTGCAGCATTTTAAAATTAAATAAATATATTACAATACTATTCTTGAGTTCTAAGAACATTTTTGTTGCTCCATATAGACCAGATTTTTAATCAAGAACTCCTCCCTGCCTCCGGTCAATGGTGTCCCACTTCTGGTTCGGATACTTTTCACTGGTCACCCTAATTTAGACCACTTATGGAGCCATGAGTATTTCTAGTAGGGAAAGAGACAGAGTTGAAAAGGAAAATATGAAGAAGAGGCTTAAGATGTTGACATTCTTCCTAGACTTTGACTCCAACTGGGATTGGTATTTTGGGCACAGAATGGATTTCCTGTCATGCTTCTCTATTTAGTAAAAAAACAAAATACAGTCCTGATTTCTAGTTTTCTATCCAAGTTCTCTTGTGCTGTTATTAAAAAAAAAACCACTAGTGGGTGACTTTAAAGAAGAGACATTTGTTTCCTCACACTTCTGGAGGATAAACATACAAAATCAAGGTCTCAATCATGATAATTCATTCCTTCTCCCTGATGTGGGCATTTCTTATTTCCTTAGCTTAGTTCCCTACTTTGTGACTGCTTCTTTCTAATTTGTTCTTTTTAGAATGCAGAATTGAATAGGTTTAGGACACATCCTACACTGGCATAGTTTCCTCAATGTTTTACTATGAAACATCATTACATAACATAATGTAACATTATACTGCATTACATTCACAGGTATAAAGGTTAGAGTTCTAGCACACATTTTAGGTATAATCCATAAAAACTCATAGCTTGTTTTTGGGGGAGGATGTTTTGAGAGTGATGATGGCAATAAGTGTGCAAATGTGGCCTGCACACAATTGATGTATGTATGGATCATGATGGGAGTTGTAGGAGTCCCCAATAAAATGATTCATTAAAAAAGGGGGGTGGGAGGAGGAGGAGCTTATACCAAGGGCTCAAGTGGAAAATATTTGGAAGTGAATATGGCAATATGTGTACAAAATGCTTGATACAAATGATGTATTGAATGTTATAAGAACGGTAAGAGCCCTCAATAACATAATTGGAAAAAAAACTCATAGCTCTATTCCTAGCTCAGGCAAAATTAGTGTTTCTGTAGACATGGAGCTTATCTTTTTTGTTGAACTTTTTTTTTGTTTGTGTGTTTTTTGTTTTTTGGGACATCACTGCCCTCTGGTGGTGGAAGTAGGAGGCCCAGCCTTTGCTCTTGTGGAGCCGCTGCTGGAATTGAACCTCCATCCCAGTGGTCCGCAGTCCCGTGCACAACCACTAAGCCACCGGGGCTCAGCTGGGGCTTTTCTTTTTTAATCGTGCCTACAATTTCCATCTTCCATTTGTCTGTCGATTTGTTATACTAAAATGTCTTGTATTTTGCTGTGATGTCTGAAGCTATGTTAGCAGTATTGCAAATGCCAGCAGGGTCCCTAAATGTGATCGTTCCAACAGAGCTTCCAGACTAAGAAACAACTATGAATCAAGTTTAGGTTGTCCACAGGTGAGTAATTATCCACCTAAAATATTATGGACAGAATCAAAACATTGTCAGACACTGAAAAAGAAACAGAACATCGTCATAGATTGTGGAAGCCAAGTCTCTAATACCCAGCGCCCGCCATTACAAGATGGCGCTTGGCCGCACCCTGATTCTCTGCCTGAAAGTGATAAACAAGTAGCACTGCGCATGCTCAAGATTAGCTGGTGACGCAATAGAGCCTCTACACCAATAGCATAGAGCCACGCCTAATACAGGCTATAAAAGCTTTGGGCTTTTCCTCCTCGGGGTCCTTTTCTCGCTGACCTC